>CATIWQ010439121.1:0-24125 GCA_949673415.1 Euphorbia schlechtendalii
TTGTATACTTGATTACAATAAATGTTACTAAATATTAAAGATTTTAAGTAAACAATGCAATTATATTAAAAATTTAAACATATTTTGATCTACTTTATATTTTTTTAACTTAGTTTAATAAAAAAATTTATGACAAAAAAATATTCTTGGGCTTGGACCGGGCTTGGGAATGACCTTGGAAACCCGGCCCGAGCCCGAAGTTCTAAAGTATGGGCTTGGGTTAGCGTTTTTTGTAAAAAAACCCGCCAAACCCGGCCAGAACCCGGCTCAGCCCGCCCGACGAACAGGTCCAGTTACCATCAATAACATTTACTCTTCATTGATATATCAAATGTTGTTGACACATATTTTTGTTTTTTAAGAATTCAATTTTCTTTAATAATATTATTTCCATTTGATAGTGTAAGGCCAGATTCGAAGCCAACCCATACACATAATAGTGTGAGCTAGTTTGGATTTAGGTTGAGATTTTTAGTAAAAAGTTCGACAAAAATCGACCTGATTCGCCCGATAAACATGATACCTTAGTTGAATGAGCCATCAATAAAGATCCATAAAAGCTGAGTTTCTACTATAAACAAAGGGTATATATCAAACGAGGGTTGTTTGTCAAAATATTTGCAGTCCATGTTTACTCAATTACATATTAGCCAATTTTAAAGAATTCTAGATATATTAAACTCTTCCACCAAAACTTAATTACATGTTCACGTTCATCATTTACTTCTCCTCCATGTTCACGCTCATCACAAATCTGCTTTTCCTCCATGTTCGATTTCTTCTTCAACCTTCGTCCATGGTTTCCTTCCTTCCTCCTCCTCCTCCTCCTCCTCTCTTTATACTTCTGTTCGATGTCTTTTTCCTTCTTCGTTCATGGCTTCCTTCCTCTTCAATCACAACTCTGTCTCTTGACGTCACTTCTCCTTCAATCTCTGTGCTAACATACGCTGCTCCTCCATTAGTCGATGTTGCTCCTCTTCTTGCAATTTGTTCTTTCTTTTCTTATGGTTTTGTTTGATTTCATTGAAATTGACATATTTTTATTGCAAAAAAGAAGATGAGCAGAGGAATTAATTCTTTTAGTCACTCCATTTGATTTCTAAAATTATGCATTTCAACATGATTTCAATATGTAAAGTGTTTTACTAAGTTTTCAATAAATTTTTAATAGATTTTGAGCTGAAATGCATAATATTTTGAAAAAAAAATCTATTAAAATTCTACTAAAAATCAGTATAAGACATAAACAATTTACTAAGAAACTAATAGATTCTTACATATTTAATAGATTTTTAACTTATATATAATAAACTTTTAACACATTCTCAAATAGATTCTAACATCTTTCTAATAGAATTCTAACATAAAATACGATTTTGTAATTAAGTTTCTAGAAAATTATAATTTTATAAAATTATTATTTTTTTTATAAATATATTATATAAACGGAACAATTGATAGCCGATAACTAAAATGATATAAGATATTGACTTATAAGTGTAAACCCTACCGCATTGAACGAAAACCCTCAAACCCCACAAAGGCATTTCATTTTACTGAAAACAAATTTGAAGGGCAAAGCAACCGGAAAGAACCAGAGAAGAACAGCAAACCCTATTGCTCTCTTCACTCCTCGCTTATTTTCATTTCTCTATAACCAAATCTCCTTCACTTCTCCGAGTCTTCAACGATGTCGGCTATGCTGGTAAGCTGTAGTTCTCATCGCTGTTTTCTGTATCTTACACTTTTCTATGTTACTTACTTGACGGTTTTTATCAATCGAAATCGTCTCGATTCGGCGGCAATGTTGAGCAGAAACCGCAGATTATATTATTGAAGGAAGGTACAGATACTTCCCAAGGCAAGGCGCAACTTATTAGCAACATTAACGCCTGTACTGCTGTAGCCGATGTTGTTAGAACTACGCTTGGACCTAGGGGCATGGATAAGCTTATCCACGACGATAAGGGAAATGTCACAATTTCTAACGACGGAGCTACGATTATGAAGTTACTAGACATTGTCCACCCGGCTGCCAAGATCCTTGTTGACATTTCCAAGTCTCAGGACTCTGAGGTAATGTTAGTATGTTTTAAGCTAGTCACTTGTTTTCATTCTTCTTGGTTAAATGAGTTGTAGAATTTTTTTTAGCCAGTCTATGAATGATGATATGTTTATTAACTGTTGATCGGAAGTAATTCTGCTGGCTGCATTACTTTGTACTAGGAATTAATTAGCAATGAATATTATTAGAATGTCTTTTAAGCTTTTGTTTTTGAAAATGAAGTTGTCTGGCCAATTTATCACTGTTTGTTAGATGTTTCTTTCTTGGCATCCTCTTGTTATAAGGTAGAAATTATAAATATATAGTTCTGGATCTTGGAAACTACATTTATCGTTTTTGCCATAGGTTGGTGATGGAACCACCACAGTAGTTCTTCTTGCAACAGAGTTTCTGAAGCAGGCTAAACCTTATGTAGAGGATGGGGTCCACCCGCAAAACTTGATACGGAGCTACAGAACTGCATGCAATTTGGTACTGAATTAGTTTACTATGCATGTTTCTTTCTTAATCTTTCCTCAACTTGATTCTTACATGTCCCACATGATTTTGTAGGCTATTGACAGAATCAAAGAACTGGCTGTTAGCATAGAAGGGAAAAGTTTGGAAGAAAAGAAAATTTTACTTGCTAAATGTGCTGCGACAACCCTTTCATCAAAGCTTATTGGTGGAGAGAAGGATTTCTTTGCACAGATGGTTGTGGACGCTGTCATTGCGATTGGGAATGATGATAGGCTAAATATGATTGGAATAAAAAAGGTACACACATTTTTTTTAATGATGCAGATCCTGCTACATTTGTCTAAGGGTCATCTTGCATTGACTGTGTTTTATGATATTTAAGTTGTCATTGTAAAACAAACATTCCATCAAAGCATTTTACATACACACATATCACTGAAGCATAGAGTTTTTTAGATAGGCAGCAATTGATCAAAACTGAAGAATGAGATCACTTTGCGGAAACTTGTAGATTTATACTCTGGAATGTCAAATGTATCTTATCATCTTATGAGACTTTGCAATGTGACAATAAGTATGGAATAACTTTGTTAACTCTCCTAGTTATATTATGCTATGAATTGCCCATTTTTGCAGAAGGTGTTATCCATATTTGTGATGTTCAGTTGGACTGATTGATCTTCTTGCCGTATCTCTAGGCTTTCCAGCTAGGATCCAGTATTTCTAGATTTTATTTATCTTTTCATTCAAAGATACATACTCTTGCAAATGATTTTAGGCCTGGACTATAAGAACAATCTCATCCCTTGAAAATTTTAAAAAGGTTGATGGAAGCCTGTTTCTTGTGTGAAGTTCTTAGCTAATTATCTTTTTGTTTTCTAATCAACGTTGGATTAAAACAGTTCCGGGCATCATTAATATTCTTTTGAGAAAATAATATATCTTTGCGTGACTAAAGAAAATGAGATCATCAGGACACTTTCTCTTTTGATGATGTTTGCTGAACTATTTCTCTGTTGATTGTAATTTGATATTCCAAGTTGCTTCTAGCTTCATCTAGCCCAACAAATGACTGTTACCTGAAACAATATTCTATCAAGGTTGTCTCAGGTCCATAATCAATGAAATTTAATATCACTTTCCCAATGGCCATTATGTGCAGAATGGTCTTGTCGGAATAGCCCTTAGTGGTGTTCCATTCTGCTTATAGGGATGGTTAGTGCAGCTCTAGTCTAGGTTTTAAAATTGGTGTCCATGTAATGGCTACTCATCATATTTTTTACATTTTTCATGACTTCAACAAACATCCAATTCCATCAACCGTCAGCTTGATTATAACAGAATTGACTTATAAATTGAGTTTAAAAAAGCCAAACACAAATCAAATTCTTTCATTCCCTCAAGAAAACAAAAGAAATGTGATATAGTTTCAAAATAAAAATTCAAGGTAACAACATCATAACCAATTATAATTTTGATTTTGAAAACTAAATTTGTTTTCAGAAATAAAATAAATGCTTTCAGCTGAGAGATGGATATCATACTACAGAAGTCGTGCACCTTGCGTCCAAAAGGCGTGTCAAGACCTTGCACCTTTAACAACTATGGTGTAGTTTTTTCCAGAAGGCATCACAGTTTCATCTTTATTTTCCCACACTTTAAGATTGGAGATTTAGACAGTTTGTAATTGTTTTTTGAAACATGTTGAAGGACAGGACTTGCACACACACATATACACATATCATAATACCATATTCTTTGTGTTTCCTGCAGGTGCCTGGTGGCAATATGCGAGATTCATTTCTAGTGAATGGAGTTGCCTTTAAGAAGACATTTTCATATGCTGGGTTTGAACAGCAACCAAAGAAGTTTTTAAATCCCAAGCTACTCTTACTCAACATTGAACTGGAGTTGAAATCGGAGAAAGAAAATGCAGAGATAAGGTATTATAATATAATATATTTTTTCTTTTATTTTTTTACGAAATGACTGGCTACAACGCAGTTTGAAGGCTATCTTTGAACTCATTACTGCTGTTTTAACTAACCCAGGCTGTCAGATCCATCAGAATATCAGTCAATCGTTGATGCGGAATGGAATATTATTTATGACAAGCTGGATAAATGTGTTCAAAGTGGGGCCAAGGTCGTTCTTTCACGTTTGGCAATAGGAGATCTAGCAACACAGGTGGGCATTTTTGGTTCTGTGAATGGTTGCTATTTTAGTAATCAATGGGACCATAAATTTAGTATATATGTTAGTATATTTGGAATGAGTAGATGTGCATGAAGCCATGAATGTATATGCACATATTTTTTCTTGAAAAATGGAAGTCTACTGTCCTGTGATTTGGGTTTGCTAACAACTTCTTGATTTGGGTAATTACTAATTACTTTAGATCACAAACAGAATATTCAGTTTAACTCACACAATTTATCTTAATGTAATAATCTTATTGAATGTGATGAATCTTTATCATGAGTTCTGTGTGTAACAGTATTTTGCAGACCGAGATATTTTCTGTGCTGGTCGTGTTGCTGAAGAGGATTTGCAAAGAGTTGCTGCTGCAACTGGTGGAACTGTGCAGACAACAGTCAACAACATCATTGATGAGGTTAGAAATAGTTTGTTTAGACATGCAGAAACTAATGTCTACTTTTGAGTCTTTATATTTTTAGTTGTATTGATGTTTTATTGAAATTTAAGACCCCTTGCTACATTTTTTTTCAATTATTGAATAAAATGCACGTCTGTTCTTTAGGTTCTAGGGACTTGTGAGGTTTTCGAGGAAAAACAAGTCGGAAATGAGAGATTTAATATATTCAGTGGATGCCCTTCTGGACGGACAGCAACCATAGTTCTTCGTGGTGGAGCTGACCAAGTATGTAAACTGAAACTACATTCCAGTTTTTTGTTGAAGTAATTTCACGTTTCGTTGTATAATTTTAATGTGTGTGTTTTGTGATACTCATCAGTTCATTGAAGAAGCTGAAAGGAGTTTACATGATGCTATCATGATAGTTAGAAGAGCTTTAAAGAATTCAACTGTTGTCGCTGGGGGCGGAGCAATTGATGTATGTGTTCATTAAACTTTTTTACATAAGTCGATGTGTCTGTGTGTGTGTGTGCGTTTAGGATAAATTTTGGCATTGATAATTCTATTTAATTTAACAGATGGAAGTGAGTGCACATTTGAGGAAGCATGCTCGGACAGTAGCTGGGAAGGCTATGCAGTTCATTAACTCATATGCAAAAGCCTTTGAGGTAAGTAGTTTATGCTTATATGCATTAATTGTGGAATGAGAGGACTCTTCCAATGTACACAGTCCTGTGCTTGAACAAGTAACGAGGTGATTTTGCCAGGAATCTTGAATCAGTATTCACACTATTCACTGTTGGATTTATCTGTGATCTCTATTGTTGAGTGAGATAATGCCACATGTTGTTGTTCTGATTGCATTTATTTTTAATCCTTCTGACATTGATCATGAGAGACTTCTCTATGCATATTTCGAGATTTTTTTAATTTGTTACAGAAGTCTATGTGTGAGGTTTCTTATTGTGTTGCACCCGTAGATGTAGTTCTCATATTGATGGCAGTATAGAACATGGTTTTGATGTGACTTCTGTATTTCGCTTTTTTAGAAGCAAAAAAAATAATTTACTAAGAAAATCACCATACAATAGTAGGTTTCATATCCTAGTTGAATTCCCCTACCAATGTTAATGATCGTAATTTATAAATTTCAGCATAGAGCACTATTGCCATTATTCACAAGGATCCTCGGCTATCAAATTGAACATGTTGATATATGAATTCATCCTAGCATGCCAAACCTGATAAACTGTTAAAGCAAGTGATAATCTTCTGAATTTAGCAATAAATAATTCCTCCTTAGCTCTACTTGTTATGCAGCAGACTAGCAGATTATACTCACCAATCGTGACTTTTGGAAATCTCACAGAAATCTGTAACAGTCTGCTAAATATCTTTATGCACCATAGAACCAAAGTAAAAAATGCTCAACAATTATACCAGCCGTGAAATTCCACCAAACAACCTGCTTTTAACTGATGCAATTGTGATTTTTTTTTTGGTTAACAAAAAAACACGAATAAACAACTTTCTTCAGTTGAGACCAGTTACGTTGAACGAATTTCATTCTCAAAAATTTTGCATTCTTAGTGATGAGTTAAAGTTTCCTGGAATACATAATTAGATGTTTTGTAATACTATACTCCTTGGAAAGTTGTTATTGGTGAATATTTTTTGAGATTTTATTTTATACGAATAATATCACATTCTCTGGACAGAAGATTAGATAATAATTCCGGATGTATCTGTTTATCTTGCAGATCATCCCTGGACAACTCTGTCATAATGCAGGGTTTGATGCAACTGATTTGCTGAGCAAATTGAGAAAAAAGCATGTTAGTCCATCTGGTATGTCTTAGTTGATGGTTTTTTCCTAGAAGTAACTATATATCTTTATTGGCCATGTGTTAATGCACTATTTACTTTTTTTCGTTGATAAGTTGGCATACATGATAATTCGCTTATGGCTGTCACTATTTCAAATTCATGTTTCCTGTTCCTTTTTAGAATTAATTCCGGAAGAGATAAAATAATATAATGTTCTTAAACATGTGAAGGAGCTTCTTTTGGAGTGGATGTTAACACTGGTGATGTTGCGGATTCATTTGAGAACTTTGTCTGGGAACCAGCAGTAGTTAAGGTGTTTAGCTTTAGTTTTCAATTACATTTGCTCATACAAGATGTGCTAGTTATTTTTGATTTGTTTTGCTGTACTTTTACCCATGTGTCGCTTGCAATTCTTTTTGCAGATGAATGCTATAAATGCAGCTACTGAGGCAGCATGTCTTATATTGAGTGTGGATGAGACTGTCAAAAATCCCAAGGTAAACTGAAGTGTTTTCTGCATGTTTTACTGATAACCTTATATTCAAGTTCATCTACATAGATATATTGTTTTGCATAATATTGAGGGTTACAACTAGTAAGTTAGGATGCATTTATTTGAAAGTTTTCCATTGTTTATACCATTAATTCAGTGTATGTGCCCTCAAGTATTATGATATCTAGTAGTCTTTTGGGTTTTTTTTTATTTATACGTGTGTGTTGGGGAAAAAAAGCGGTAATTCCCTTGCCACTAGAATAATGAGAATGAGAAAATACTTGCGGGTTAATAATGGGTGAGGATTCTCTTAAGTTCATTTTAAACTTTAGAGTGAATTTGGGTAAATCATAGCTTTTACATTTCATTTTGGAGTGTTAAGATTACTTGCACATCTCCCCAAAAAAATTTTTCTCATTTCCTCACACCTATATCTCTCTTACTTTACTCAAAGTTACTTTAGAGAATCCTTTTCCAAACAATATTTGATAAAAGAGTTCAACCAATTTTTCCTACTTCTCTGGAGTTGCTGCAGACTATTATTTGGGAAAAGGTTACACGGTGTTTACAATCACCCACCTCACACCCAATTATCCCCGAGAATTTTTCGAGAAATCCCCTCAAAGAAAATCCCCATAATAAACGTAATCAAAAGTGCAAAATTTACTGAATTTAATGTTTGGTGGACCGCTTTTGATCTTAGTCTCTACTGATTTCTTTGCTCAAATTGCTCTCAAAAACTCTCCAATTTTGTGATGCATCATTCCTTTACAACAACTGCCTACTTATAGTGAGTATTGGTAAGAAAAGAAGAAAAGAAAAATTTAGCAACTAATGAAGATTCATGGCACCGTCCAATGGAAATGCAAAATGCATTTCCACGTGGAGCAATTTTAGTTCTAATTTCCTGTCTCTTTTCTTGCCCATTTTGTTGTAATATTGTTGTACTTGGACTTTTATAACAGTTAGTGGATTTACATTAAAACTTTGTGTTTTAAGGCTCTAATGCCCACCAATCCAGTCAATGGTATTTTTCTAAATGCCACGTCAGAAAATATACCTATAAATGTAATTATAATTTTGTGATTTTGCACTGTTTTGGATCCTGATTAAGTAAAAAAAAAACTGGGAAGCCTCTTGAACATTTCAACCTGCTGCTGCTACGAAACTGATCCACATAGATGATTTGCTGAATCTCGAAACTAAAGATCCAGAAGTGTCTCAAATTTGCCAAAAAGTTTGTTGTCTAGTAGTATCCTGGACCAACCCTACAAATCTTATAGTAGTATAGTGTATATCAGTGTGGAAATATTAGTGAGCTTGGAACTGTCAGGTAAAAAACGATCTTCAGATATCTGACAGTTATACCCTTGTTTGATGGTGTGTAGTCTGAAAGTGCTCAAGGGGAGGCTGCTGCCAGTGCTATGGGTGGCAGAGGTCGGGGCAGAGGCCGTGGTCGTGGAATGCGAAGATGATGAGATCTATTGAGTTATTTCGCTGGAAAGTTGCGAATTTGTTGAAGAGCACAATGTGAAAATTCTCCTCTTCAAATTGTTGCATCATCATTTGAGTGATGAGTCCAATTATGTGCAATTGTGCTGCAATGCATTTCCTGCAGATTGGTGGCTTTTTTGGACGATGCTGCTGCATCATTTTGGTGGGTGTTGTGGGGAAGAAGCATGTTTTGTAATTTAGAATCAAATTACCGGCAGAGGAATTTTGTCATGCATTGCTACGTGGAATTATTTACTATTGACTCATTTGCAATTGTTTTTTTTGTCGCATGCTTGACTTTCTACTTTCTTGCCAGAGTTTTAAAAGACGGGAGACTTAAGTGGGGGATTAATCAAAGCCTAAGTGGTCTTTTAAAATTTTTAATATTTATTATTGAATGAAAATGCTTACTCCGGTTCCTAATATTTGTCGTTTTAGATTTTTTACTTTGGTTCCTAATACTTGGGCATTTTAAAATATCAATGCATTTTTTAATGAGATTTTCTTAATTTACTTTTGCATTAATTAGAAAAGAGATTAAACGTAGGTTAATTTATAAGTTGTTAATTAAGAAGAGAGAATTTTGTTATAATGTAAAAAGCATAAATTAGTTATTTTATAGCTCATTAAATATTTTATTTGTTTTGATGAAAAATTTAAAATGACAATGATAGGAGTTAGAGGGAGTAATAAATTTAATTAGCACATAAAATTTTATATTAAAAAAAAAAATTCATGTAACAATATTTTTCTGGGCTCATGATAATTTTCTAGGTTTTAGTAACATTTTTTAGGTTTTAGCGACATTTTTTTAGTTTTTGGTGATTTTTTTTCAAGGTTTTGGCAATACTTTTCTCCTTGGTCGCTCGATTTTATAAATTCGTGACTGTTTTAAAAAACCCTGCCTAGACTAGTTGCCTTGATTGTCTTTAAAAACAGAGTTTCTTGCTATCTAATCTTTGGAGAGTGATTTTTCCTTATATGAAGCATGGATATGCAGATTATAGTCCTTGTACTTTGATAGTGAAACTGAGCAATTTTCACTTCTCATAAGTTAAGTTTCTACAAGCTAGTCATGTGAGTGGCATAGCATTTAAATATCCATATTTCGTCCTTAAAATGCTTAGTAGTATCTTTTTGGGTAGTATGGTGTAATCTCGTTTGCATATTTGCTCCATGTAGTGTGTACAATACCCATTTGTTCTACACGTTACACTTTTTTGTCCTTACTTGAAGGAAGATGTGTGTTGTATAAATTTCATGAAATTTATTGCACGTGAGTTGTATTTATAAGAGACAAAAAGTAAGTGATCGTATAGCGCATGAATTGAACAAGTAAGGGATCAAATAAATAAAAGGTTTTGCCATAGGACCTGGATTGTCTTTTTGCCGAAAATGGTTGCCATGGACTATAATCTATAGTTCAGTTTCACTGACCTTTAAATATTGTGATAACAAACTTATGTAAGGCCCAAAAAAGGCCAATGAAGAGCCTAGTCCAAACCAAAAGTAAGAAATCACAAAAATCCAAAGGTCGTTAGACGCTTACAGCCATGGAGAACTTGACTAATTTAACTCGGCCAACATATAATTACAAGTATTCTCACGGTAATTTATTTAGGTGTGGTGCGACGTTCTTCATAGAGCAACTATAGTTGCATCCATCCCTTTTTTTCATTGAAGTAAAATTTTCTATATTAAGTAGGGGGACAACTCGGTTATTACTCACCCATGGCGCTTCTTTCATGCATAGATTTTTTTAGCTTCCCCGATCCCACCCTTTACTATCCTTAATTTTCCCGGGAGCAAGCTTTTGAAGAATTTCAAGAAAATGGATTGGAAAGAAAAAGAAAGTGAGAGATATGTTTTTTAAATTATGACGTTTGAGCAATGTTTTAAAAAATGTTAGGCTCTAGTGCTTTAGAAAACGCTAGGTGCTAGTCGGACGATCGGAAATTCCAGAAGTTTAGGTGAGGATTAATCGAGGCTTAGGCAGGATTAGACGTTAGTCGACGAGGTTAAAGTGCCTAGGCTGGGCTTAGGCGAACCTAGGTGGGGATTCTTAAAACAACGTGTTTGAGAGGAATAGATGAATTTTAAGAGGAGTTGATGTTGTAATTACAAATATACCCTTTGATTTAATATTAGATTGTTAAACACTTTTAGTAGATAGTTCATTCTATCAATTGTCTTGACCTATAGGTAAGAGTAAATACTCAACTAAAAACATGACTACATTAGATATTCTATTTTCTCTTTCTGATATGACACGACACAATAAATGTTGCATGATGTATATTTGATCTTTTATGTGCAGACAATCAAATAGAAGGTTGAATAATTAATTTAATATTATTTTAATAGATAAGTGAGACTATTTAGCAAATGATTTAATTTTTTTTATTATTTTATTTTGAAAAAAATAAAATAAAAGAAGAAATAGACTCTTGATAATTTTAACACCTAAACTCTACTATTCTACATGACAAGTAATTCTACGAAAATTAATTGGTTAGAATTGTAATAAAATGACTTTCCATCCACCGAATAGGTGGAACTAGATATAGGTCATTTGGATGGAAATTAGAAAGAATCCCTTTCTCGCTGAATAAATCCCACCATCCCAAGCATGGGATCACTTACATTGGTTTCCCTTACTTTGAGATTCCACCTTAGAGCAAATAAAACAAAGAAAAGTTCATGCGTTCCACAGAACCAGGATCGTGAATATTGGTGGTTAGAATTCTGTTTATTAAATTTTTAACGATCTCTTCCGTTCATTTAGAGAATTGCATGAAACAAGAAACGTAAATGTTTCCACCTCAACAAAAACCCTCCTAAAACATTCCATTTTCAGGGCTACTACAAAAGAACCACAGAGGTTGCAATCTACTATCTACTCTTCTCACTTCAGTTCGTATTCAAATCTCTTTCAATTCTCCAAACCATCAACAATGTCGGCCATGCTGGTAAGCAATAACACTTTCTATCCCTGCCTTTCTCTATCTCACATTTTGTCTACGACTCTATACTGACTGCGCCAATCGAGTTCGCCATCCATCGGTGGAAACGGTGAGCAGCAACCGCAGATCATACTATTAAAGGAAGGTACGGATACGTCGCAAGTTAAGGCGCAGCTTATTAGCGACATCAACGCATGTACGGCGGTAGCCGATGTTGTTAGGACTATGCTCAGACCTAGGGGGATGGACAAGCTTATCCACGACGATAAGGGAGGTGTCACAATATCTAACGACGGTGCTACTATTATGAAGTTGCTTGATATTGTTCACCCCGCATCTAAGATCCTTGTTGACATTGCTAGGTCTCAGGACTCTGGGGTATATATAGTGTTGAAATTAGAGGAAAATGAGTTGTTGTCATTCTTCTTTGATGGATGAGGTTCGAGCGAAATATTAGTAAATCAATATTTCTTCTTCGGGTCTTATTAGTGTAGTTTTCAGATGGTTTATTTGTGGTTCTGGTTTCCTGAATCCTGTTACCGCTTAATTTTTCTACTGCAATATGATTATCCATGGATATTACTAGAATATACTTTAAGCATGTGTACTGTCTAACTCAGTCATCACTGTTTGTTGGATGTTTCTTTGGCGCTGAACTGTTCATACGAGGTATAAATATTTTGCACTGGATCATGGGAGGTTACATTTTTCTTTTGTACTACAGGTCGGTGATGGAACCACTACAGTGGTTCTCCTTGCAGCAGAGTTTCTAAAGCAGGCTATATCTTTTATAGAGGATGGGGTCCATCTTCAAAACATAATACGGAGCTACCGAATTGCGTGCAAATTTGCATTGAATTTGTTTACTTTTTTTTTTTTAAATCTTTCCGCAACTCAGATCTTACATGTCATATATGTTTCTTTAGGCTAATGACAGGATCAGAGAACTAGCTGTTAGCATAGAAGGGAAAAGTCTGGAAGAAAAGATAAGCTTACTCGCTAAATGTGCTGCAACAACCCTTTCTTCAAAGCTTATTGGTGGAGAGAAGGATTTCTTTGCACAGATGGTTGTAGATGCTGTCATTGTTATTGGGAATGATGATTGGCTAAATATGATTGGAATAAAGAAGGTATATGGCATTTCCTCAATGATGCTTATTTGTAACCTTTATCTAAGGGTGTTTTGTTATGGCTGAGTTTTAATCGTATGGTGTTATTGTAAGAAGAATCCAATCCAAATCAATTTTTACTCTCGTTTAGGATGCACAAAAGAGAAAATGCTGCAAGTTTAAAAGGATGTTGTAATTGCTTTTTCTATTAAACATCTGTTGAATCTCTACTGTGCAATCTAATGTAATTGGAAGTAATGGCTAATGGGTATAACCAAATTGTGATTACTATTGAAGCTAAAATAGAGAAGATTCAGATAAGTAAGATTTGTAATTTTCTATGTGAGCATTGAGTTTAAGTGAGATATTAAGGATGTTGTTGTGCAAAAACTTTGCTTTTTTTATACCTATGTCTTAGCCTAGTGGTTAAGACTGAATTTGTGACATCTGGAGGTCTCAGGTTTGAATCACATCCAGAGTGAGGTGAGATTCTTTCTTTGTATTTAATGTAAGCAATTTCACAAATTATTTTAAAAAAGATATTGTTGAGCAGAGAGGATGAAGAGAGAGCAGGGAAGAGTGCTTGAATAAGGAAAAACGAATAGTATTAAGGACTAAAATGACATTTTGGAAAAAAATCAATCAGACATTTTCTAATTAAATAGTCCTAATTCAATGTGCACGAGTACATCAATTTCTCGGAAATTCTTTTGAGTACGTATCGCAATTCATAATAGGGGTGATGGATATATTAGTGATTACAATTTTGCATTGGTTACTCCCTATGTGTTAAGTTGTTTCACATATGAAACAAAACATCAAGCTAAATAAAATGATATAAGCTTCGAATAAACGCTATGGAGACCCTCCAACCTAATAAAAATACAACAACGATTCAACGTACCCTTGCAAGAAAGTCGACAATGGCAGCCTCAGTTACGGTCCTAAAACTGAAACTGCATTTCAGAAGAGTATCCGAGCGAATTCAGGTGAGTGGCCATTGCCTTGTTCATCGGTGGTGGCCCACACCTCAATATCTGCACAACAAATGCATATATATTAGTCATTGACCAATTTCAAAACCAGCGCGTGGAGAGAGCAAGAGATTATCGAATTTACCTTAACATCTTCGGCTGGAGGGGGGCAGTGGGCTTCAATCATTTCCCTGGATACGAACCCTATTCCACCATCCCATTCTTCAGGAGGCTGAAGATAATGGTTGATCAATAGTAGTCAGACAAGTACATGATTAGGAGAATAAAAGGAATCATGATTTTTAACCAAGACATAGGTAAATTCCATGATATAGCATAAAGACAAGCAAAGCATAGTAGTCAAGGCACTGAGGCGCATTCAAGGCGCAAGGTTGTGCCTTGGGATTTTTAGCCCCCTAGCCGCGCTAAAGGCGCAAAATTTAGCCTAAAACCCCTAAAGACGCAAAATTTAGCCTAATACCCCTAAAGGCGCAAAGCTGTGCCCGAGAACCTAGGCTCGCCTTTGACTACTATGATGGAATGTAAGTTTTCTGGAAACAAAGACTTTGGAAGGATGAAAGTGACAGGAAAAATCGGAGAGAAACTGAAATGAACCTAACTTGTATATATAAAAATCAACATCATAACACTAACCAAAAGTTGAATGTAATGACACTGTAGGAGACTTGGAAATCAGGGGACATGATAAAACAAATATACCTGATTGAGAACATAGTAGACAGTGAAGCGGTCGGCAAAACAGGTTGCAAAGATATCCAGTTCTTCCTGCAAAAATAAAATCAAAATAGCGTCATTTGATTATACAACCCCGGATTTTGGTTTTCAGATGTTTTTTTTCCACAGCTGTTGATGTATTTTCATGTCAATTACCTGTTGATCTTTAGTCCAACAGCTACAGACTTTTAATTATGTCTTCCAAGTAGTTCATTACCGCTATCTATTCAACCACATTAAACTGAATATGCACTAGTGTCTCTTCAGTGTTAAATATAATTTTGTACAAAAGACAGCTTTTTGCTTGTGATTTCAGCATCAGCTTTACTCATTCACTATAATTTTTGGGTATCAGCTTTTAAGCTCTCATGTTTCTGAACCACATCTCACAATTTCACCAAGTAAATTTATTCTTTTTTCAGCTTAAAATTATTCCCTCCTCTCCCCTATTAAGAGATGACATAAACGTACGTCTTGCTGAAATTACATCTTAGCATTTTATTATATGTGTCATTATTTCAATATCAAATTTAACGTGCTAAATAACTTCCACAGGTTGCAAATATATTTCCAAAACAATTATTTATCGGAAGTATGCCTTTGGCTCTTGGATATGATATTTGTGACAGTTGCAGAGGAGCATACCTTCAATAGAATATCCTCATATGTCACATTGGCATAAATAAGATGTATGTTGGTCTTGTCACTGGGATTTTCCAGTATGGCCCTAGCAAGCTAAGCCAACAAAAGAGTAAGGTAGTCAGTTATATATATTTATTTGCATAAGTGGAAAGGAACATGATGTTTTAATCAATACATACTTGGAACATTGGAGCAATTCCAGTACCTCCGGCAAGCATCCCAAATGCTCTAACTTGGTTAGGTTGATACTTGAAGCGCCCCTGGAAGCATCAGACATACATGTCACGCATTGTGCAAGTTTACTAAGCAGATGTTTAAATTATTTATATTCTAGAAGGTTTAAAAAAAGCAATCATAATTTTCATTATAAACCATCAAAAAACTTTTCAACCATATTGAATATGTAGCAGTGATTTTTACAATAAATGTATTACTAGAAAAGTATAAATAGACGGATATCAATACTAATATTAATTTTTAAAAGGTATGTAAGACAGGATGTCTGGATTCCAGGTTGGATACATATAAAGTGCCAGGTAAACTGCATGGTTTTAATTGGCTTGAGTTGTCTCATTGAGAAAGTGTGGCAAAGCAAATAAGTACAGTCTCAGGGTTTGAGAGTACAATTCGAAATATTACAAATGCCATCCAATAATTTGTTCTGATAATAGCATTAGGTCAAAGTACAAAGATAACACACACACTTTATAACTGAAAGATGAATTACACCAATTATTCATCAAAGCCTGACCCAACAAATAAAATGAAATGTCAGCAATGATAGTTATGAGAAACTGAAACTATAGCAAATTATCATTGATTATCCATCAAAGCAGATCCAAAGTTCACCAAAAAGGTAATAATTGAGATGTCATATTGACATTATTTACCCATAAGGTCTAATAATTTTTTTGCTTCCATATTTTTTTCACTCAACTGCTCAAGATGCTATAGCATGTTGTGACTCTATGCCAAGGTTGATACTGTAAATCATTTAATACCTAGTACCTACCTTACACAATGCAGCCTGGAGTAAAAGAAGTCACTGTCTTTGTAAATCTTGTACACAAGCCAAGTGAGATAAACCTTGGTGGTATATCCATTTTAAATCTGAGTATAATTATCCACAACTTCTAGCTGTGTAAAATTTTATACTTCAAACTGGCATTTGTGATTTAGTTTTTGTTACACATGTTTTGTCAAGTGATAACATATTTTTTTTGTATCAATAACCTCTAAATAATAAGATAGTTTTAAAGTAGCAGGCACCCTCTAAACAATAACCTTAGTATTTGATATATGTATTTGTTTTATTTCATCAATATATGTATTCATTTTCTTATGCTACAGAAAAAAATTAATTTCTAATTCCTCTCCTCCGGCCAAAAGCCGAGACCTTTCAGAAGGTAACTAAAAGTAGCCAAAGCTAAATTCTCGAAACAAGGTCATAAGTCCAGTAAAATATTCCTCCATGAAGCATTATGGTTGTCAATATCAATGAAATTCAAATTCTTTATGAATATCTTAAACATTCTGGTTAAACATTCTTTATCAATATCAATGAAATTCAAATTCAAATTCAAATTCTTATGCATTACGGTTAAACATTCTTTATAAATATTCTGGTTGCCTTCTGTTATTTTCTGTGGTGAAATGGTCTTTCACCTCAAGCATACTACTTAGGCAAAATGAATTTAACAGATAATGCCTAAAAATGGATGCTCATACAACTGCTGGCTTTTGAAGTTTAAAATAGACTTAAAAAAAAATTAAAAAGTCAAATGGTTTATTGTTATTGACAAGGTTTGTCTAACCAAATTAAGTAAAATAAAGTTAAATAAAAGAAAGTGATTTATTCAAAACAACCCACGGACAATGATTTTAACACCAAGGAAAAAACTCTTCGAAGTTAAAATCAAAATTCTAATGGTTAAAGGATAGAAACAGCATGAATGCGAAATTCCATCAGCATTCTTAACTTCGTAAAAATCAGTATCCAAAATTGTTTTACCTTTGGTCCCTTTACGGCCATGTAGTCACCTTCACGCATCTCCCGGAAGTGATGGGACATTCTACCTTGTGGATACATCTATATAGATGATATAAAATGAGTAAGCTTAAAAGACGTATGTGACAGCCCATGAAATATACAGCATAATATATATGAAAATTTTCAACCTTTATAACCAGTTCAAAGTATCCAAGATCAGTGTCCAAACTTGTGGGAGTATATGGCCTGATAACTTCTCCGCCAACACTGTCTGTTCCTCTGTCAAGAGAAACAAAATATCTTAGTCGCAGTACTAGCATGAAAAACCCTTATCAAGTTACTAACAAACCAAATAACAGGGATTTGCCATAATAACCAGAAATGGGCCTGGGGCTTATGACACTGGATGAGTACAATATTATTGTAAAATAGAAATTAAACCTGCAGCTTATATGTTGCCCAATTGGCAGTCCCAATTCTGAGGTTGGTGTTGGAAGAGCAAATCTGAACTTGGCCACATTATGACTAAGTTGGGTACGCTTGACAAGTTTGAATTTTTTGAAGTTTTCAGGGTCCAAGCAACCTATCAACAAGTGAAAAGGTGTTAATGAATTTGCAGGTCCAAATCAATACAAACAATCCAAAGAAGAATTTTTCGTTCAAATGAGAAAAAAAATTACATGAGCAATAGCATTAGGAAAGAAAGCAACAAAACCAGTGATAAGCTGAAATATGTTTCTTTGACACACTGAGACACAAATAAGTGTTGTATCACATGCAATACAACAAAACTAGCATTTTTCTTCAAGCCTTACTGTAGCAACACCATTAATCCTCTCATTTTTTGTTAGTTTAACTTTCACATGCAAGGAACTATTTAGAATCGTGATTTTTTTTTATTCCATGGCCTAATAATATACTATCTAATTTTTTTTTCGAAAATTGATGAAAAGCTATATGCCATTTTTCGCTTAACCATATGATTTGTAGTTATTAAGTCATACTTGAACTTCAAATATGCAAGCCAATCTGCACAATACCTATGTATAGCTCAATTTTGAACATATAGCGAACATTTTTGCCATCGGCTGATTAGAAAGACATTGAATGGAGGATTTCTTGTTTGAGTATAGTTCAACTATCGGAAAACTATTATCCAGTTCCTGATTATAACTGGCAAGTAACTTCTAACGGCCATTACTAGTTCACATTACACCTAAATTTAAATTATAAGAAAAAATATACAATATCCTATAACTGCCTATACCAATAATGATAAGTAATCTATGCTCAGGCTTACAGATAAATAACTAAATGAATGCTGATCAAATTAGGATCAGCTAGTTGTGAACGTTATATATTTATTACACTCAATTGGAAAACACATTAGTATTAGCACAATTTAACAGCCACTGATAGAGATTGAGATCGCAGATACCTAAATTAACTTAATCCATTCATCCGTACATGATATAATTCTATTTTTAGATCTTAATTTATCAAGTACGCCATAGATTGAAACGACTATAATGTGTACGCATTGGAAATTGAGGAGATGGAAACGAGCATACCTTTAGATTTCTTTTTAGTGATATAGAGATAGTAAGCAGTACCGGCGCCAATGGCGACGAGCGCGACGGCGATGCTTATCATCTCCACCCGGTGAGACCGTGAACTCTCCATTTCTTCAAGAAGAAGACGACGACGGCGAAGAGAATTGCTTAAGTTGCAGAGTTTTTATGCTTTCGCTACGTCAACTGTCTTGCCTTGGTTTGAGAAAATGCATCGACTCTTGATTCTTGAATGTTTGGTATCGTATGGTGGATGGATTCAACTGCAGAACTGAAACTTCCGTTGTAGACGATAATACCCTTTTCCGTTGATTTGCAAGTTTTATCTCAGGGTAAATAAGTACAAGGTTAAACTAAAAACACATAACTTTTGATTTATTCATTTTCTAAAAAAAGATTTTTGTGAAATATTTTTTTATAAATTGATGTATGTGGTTTTAAAAATTAGTGAAAAGAAGATTCAATTTTTAATTACGCATGAAGAGGTATTCTTATCCATTTTGATATGAAAATTTGCATCTTAATTAATAAAAATACAATACACATTTTTTTGAAAAGCACAAATATTCTTTTTAATTTGAATGTGATGATAATTTTTAAAAATCATAAAAAATGAAGAATTATCGAAAATTTGATGTATAAATTTTAAATAATGTGGTTAAATTATAGAAATGTTGATTGAATATCTCTGGTAAGATTATTATTTTTTTCCTCTTTTTTTGCTAACTTTCAAAATAATGAGCATCAATTTGTAAAAAAAGTCCACAAGGACCTTTTTGCAAATTGATCAAAACACAAAACAAGTTTTTGAAGTTTAACCTGATTATAACCTTCTTATGTTTTGTCATAATCATAGCTGTGAAAACCGGACCAGACCGATCGGTTGGACCCGATTTGATCGAAATTGAAAGTTGATCCGACCCGATTTCAATGGATTTTGACAAAACAGAAAAACCAATCCCATGAGAGGTTGAATCTACCGGTCAAACAAAAAACCAACCGATTAACTTAGGAAGATTATAATTATTTAGCTTTTTGAATAATTTACAAAATTTGGGTTTTTTTTTATATACATGGATTTTGAAGAGGCTGAATTTCGAACACAAAACTTTCTACATCCACTCGAGAGATGTATTAATTGAGCTAAATCTAATTGAGTTCAATTTAAAGCATTTCATCTTAACATGTAATTATATAAACGATTACTTTATTTAAGTTGACAAAAGTGCATCGGTTTGTCCCCTCATTGACACGTGTCATTATGTTGGTTTGACTTTTTAAAGATATCATTTTTTACATTTTTCTCTCTTTCAACCAAAAATTGACACGTGGCATTGAGAGAGACAAACTGATGCACTTTTGTCAAGTTAATGGAACTAAGTAAAACTTTTGAAAGTTAAGGGTGATATTTGGCAAAAGTTATCAAGTTCAGAGTAGTTATTAATGAATTTAGCCTTTACTTATTTAAAAGTAAGAAGTTACTTTAACATTTACTTTGTAAAAACAAGGCTTAAGACATTGGAAGGTGCACCAAGTTGTCCCAAAGACCTTATGCCCACCTGAATTTTCAAGGTGCCCTACAGTGACTCAACTTTCAATAGTGAGGCTCAACTTTCAATAGATGCATCACTTTACTCCTGAATGTCATATGTCAGCTTTTGATTGGAGAGATAAAATCAGTAAAAATGACATATAGTAAAAGTCAAATCAACCAGAAGTTGACATGTGGCATTTAGGGAGTTATGTCGATGCACTTTTTAAAGAGAGGAGGTAGCTACGGGATATTTCCAAAGTTGAGGGAGGCAACAAATTTTATTGAACAACTTGAAGTACATCTTGATGCATTATCCTTAAAAACAAACACAACCTTGAAAATCTCTATAAGACACATAATGACTTCATCTAATATTAGGGTTGTCGATGGAGCAAAGATTCCTCGAAGCGATGGGGATCCATCTCAATAGGGATGAGGAATACCCATGGGGTGGGTATAAATTTTTTTTATCATCGAAACCTTAATGGATATTAGGAAATGCATATCCATACTTGAATATTCCCGAACCCAATCCTGCCCAATAACTTCCTAATAATAAATCTTAGGTTTGATGCATCTACACTCTCTTGAACTTGTTTAAAATGGACTCTTACCACCCTGAACTTTCATATGTGTCAAATACCCCCATGAACTTGTTTAACATGCACCAATTTGGCCATTCAATGCCACGTGTCAACTTCTGGTTGGAGAGAAAAAATCAGATTAATGACATCTTTAAAAAGTAAAACAAACCAGAAATTGACACACGATGATGAAGGGGTAAAGTGACTGTTATAAACAAGTACATAAGATTATCTGTTACGTTTCAAAGTTCAAGATGATAAAAATTCATTTTAAACAAGTCGGTGTAGATGAATTAAGCATAAAATTTACTGTAATATTTTATGTCAACAGTGTTGATAGTAATGTATTGTGGTGGACATATGATGGGTTTTAAAATAGGCCAAATGCATTAAGACCCCCTTGAAGTTGGTTTAGAAAATCCGATGCCACCCTCAACTTTCAAAAGGACTAGTTACCTCCCTTAATTTAGCAAAAATACACCGGTTTGCCCCTTCAACGTCACAGTCAACTTCTGGTTAAAGAGAGAAAAATCAGAAAAATGACATCCTTGAAAAGTTAAACCAAACAAATTCTGACACGTGGTATTGAGGGGACTAACTGATGCATTTTTGCCAAGTTAAGGGGGGTAACCGGTCCTTTTTGCCAAGTTGAGGGGGGAAACTGGTCCTTTTGAAAGTTGAGGGTGGTATCGGGTTTTCTGAGCCAACTTCAGGAGGGTCTTGATGTATTAGGTCTTTAAAATATAAATCACCAACACAAATTAAAACCCTTATATAAAAGTTATACAAGTGGAGGTTTTAATATTTCGACTCCATAAAAAACTCCCAACTGATTCATATGTCTCGGATTGAATATGAAACAAATTTGCTTATGGCTCTTCTAAAATTTTAATTTTTGATGTACATCTGTAAATTCATGCTCCCATATGTACTTTAAATTTTTCATTTCTAAAATAATCATATCTCATAAATCGTTAATTAATATAAATGTTTTGAATATTTGTTCCTAATAAGAAATATATGAATATATGTTTAACAGAATATTTTTTTGGGCACAAACATTGGAATTTTGCTTAGTTAATTTCTATCTTTAACACATGCATGATCCATATCGATACAAAATAGTACAAAAGAAGTAAATGAGCAAATTACAGCCCATCAACTACTAGATGGAAGTAATATTTATACCACTACAAAAATATAATTCAAGATATTAAAACATTATAAAGAAAGATTTGGTTGAATTGCAAGGTGACCAAAGGATGAGTGTAAGATCTAAAACATATTTTCTCTTCAAATGGAACGCATTTGAGACCTGATGTCCACTGTCTTAGCTTGACATGTTTCCACGCAGAGAACTTAATATTGCTCCAAAGTTGCACGTTTTTCTGATTTTTTTCTTCCTGTAACCATTGTGAAGGCGCAAATAATATTTTTAAAAATTTTCGCTCGATACATCCGCAATTTAACTCGAAAATCGCATAATTTGTATGATGGATGTGTTTAGAAGATAATTGCAAAAACTATCCTGTTTAATTATATTAGTTTCTTTGACACCAATTAATTTTGGAATTCGATTCTCTAATCCTTATCATTTTCATTCTTCGGTCTTTCGTTTTGTTAGAAAATTATGACAAAGACTATATATATTAAGCATCCAAATGTGTAAATGATTTCTGTCAGAATATGGATGTCTTACTCATCTTTTTGAATTTTGATAAAGTCAACAATGTTAAAATTTGATGCAAATTGTATGATGGATGGAAATATGTGTGTGTGAAAGTGTGCACATATGTATATTTAATGAGCCAGGATCTGAAATAGACAGGGCAAGAAGTCAAACCTGTAATGGATTGCAAAGAATATATGCCTTCATACATACATACATACATACATATAACTTGAAATCATGAAGGGCTATATAAACAGTCCCAATTGGAGCTAAGCAAACATATGATAAATTGATAATGAAGATTTATTAGAAGAGAGGAATAAAAGCCTAACATGAGGAGAGAGTCTGGTTTGGAGCCAAGAATGATTTGCCTATTCATCATTTATATTCAACTCTTTCTTTTTAAATTTATAAAATTTTAAAAGAAGTAAATATCTATGAAATTAAGAGTTGAAATAAAGATGAAAGGGCATTTCAGCTCTTGGCTCCCTTACAGTCTCTTTCATTGCATGCTAGACCTTATCTCCTATATAATTCCTCAATATATAATTTTGAATAGATTTATCTCCTTATATATATAATTCCTCATTAGCTATATATTTTTGTTTTTTCTTCTTCCATATATACACATGCATTTTTATCCATTTGCGAATCTCTTATGCGTCGATTCTCCATGTATGCCTACATTTTTATTCATTTTATCTATGAAAGATTGGTAGTCGAAAGTGTCCTTACTCGTCAAAAAACTTCAAATCAGAATTTGTTGTTCTGGATTGATATCCTGCAAAACAAAACAAGTTAGGGTTAGGGACCTCTGAGGACACTCCAATCCAAAGCATAATTAGTAAATAGTTTAACACTAATCTTAACGTTTTATAGGTGTGAATGAGTTCCTGTTTAGGTCAAAATATAGTTCCTCTTAAGGCAATGAGAAACTATCTCAATCAGAATAGATTTAAAAAGGCCTCTTATTTTCTAAAATATGATGAGCTGAAATTGATATTGATAAGGATTATATTATATCCTTTTGTTTTATGAAGAGGAACTCATAGTCATCGTATAGTGCGTTGGCATGTTGTATTAATTATTACGGGTAACCGAAGTGATAAAAGACTACGGTTTTAATCTTTATGACTAAGAAACTTGATTCTTCAAGGAATTGTCGTGGTTCTGCTTAGTGTAAGAAACTCCGGTGGGTATTGTTGTTATGAAAGTCACATGTGGGGTCACCGAAAGTTATTTTTTCGGGGCCCATCACCGAAAGCCACCGAAAGTAACCGAAAGTTGATTTTTTGGAGCCATCACCGAAAGTTGTTTTGTCTCTATGCTTCAACATTTCATTATAAATAGGATGAATTGCAAAGCAAATGAGCATCACAAATTTGAGAGCTTGAGAGCATTTGGAGAGTTAGAGAAA
>CATIWQ010439127.1:0-13313 GCA_949673415.1 Euphorbia schlechtendalii
GGATCAAATTTAATAGTATTTTGTTGTGTTTATACTGTTTTTGCATGCAATTCTTCATTTCCAGCAATAAAAAAGCAGGGTGGCACGTAAAAACATAGAATCACTTTCACTTAATTTATACTATAAAAAAAAAGTGTAACCATGACGGAAATCATATTAAGGACAAGGTCTAAAGGACCGGATCCTTGCATGCTTGCCGTGTATCTTTAAAATCAATTATGTTTTTACTTTTCTATAATTATATTCATTTTTTGAACACATGGCGAGCATGCAAAGATTCAATCTTTTGGACCTGGTCCTTAATATAATTTCCCGTAATAGTAGAGTTATGCCATGTAAGTAGTCATTAATTTTCCAAGAAGTTTCTAGCGGTTTCAGAAAGCTTCCCTCGCATCCTTTTCCTAGGGCTAGGAAAAACAATGTTAAGTTGGCCCTTATTATATGTTTGGATAAATTTAATAGAACAAATCTTGTGATTTGGTTATTTTGTAAAAAAGTTCCTGTGGAATTTTACTTTGCAAAATGATGTTTGTTGTTTTAAACATTTATACATAAAGGAAAAAGTATTATTTTCATTAAAAATAATTATGTTTCGGAAAGTATTTCAACAAATTTAATATTCTTATACCTTCACCGTATTATTTATGAATTATTCATCAAAATTTGAGTAATTTTCTAATGTTTTTCAATTTATTATGATTTTTTAGAGTTAAATTCACATTTTAATTATAAGAAATATTTATAATTCTTGAAAAATTTTAAAATTTAGCATTAAAGTGTATTGTATTTTATTAACCATTGAGCAAAATTTCAGCTCAAAATAGATAAGATTACATTTTGTTACAATGTAATTTTAAATTGAAAATCATGTTTTTGCTAACTTTTGAAATCACAAACACCATTTTGAAAAAAAAAATCACAATAACCTTTTTGTAAAACAATCATACTACAAAACATTGTTTTTAAAATTTACCTATGTTTCGGTGAATAATAAATACTAATTCTTTAAAAAAAAGAGTTACCTGTGTTTTTAAAATTTACCTGTGTTTCAGTAAAACAATAATTAAGGAGTTGATGTTTGCATGCATATAATACGTTTCAGGAAGCAATTTTTTTATTGATTAATCCAAATTGATTGTCTCTATAAACTTCCTATTTCAAGATTCTAGATTATTATTACGCTCCAAGCCCGGATAATCCTTAATGGATAATCACCAACATGGGCTGTCTTATGTTAAAATTCCTTAATCAGTGGATTATTTATTATAGACCGATTTATCTCTGGTTGACAACCATGAAAGAAAATATAAAGTTAAATAAACAAGCTAGGCAACAGATTTTTCCATGCAGGTGAAGATGGCGTAGGGGTGACGTGGGGATTCCAAATGAAGCAAAACCATTACGCTTAATGAGGATGTAATGTATGCAATGAAAAGTTACCAAAGCGTGCATTATTTTAGCAGTTAATGATGATTAATTTTTCTTGTTAAGTTACTTTTCAAATATTTGCATAGTTTATTCATTGTTGTGAATCAAATTGAGAATGTTATGGACATTTTCAACCTTACATTTTTATTTTTCATTTCAAATTTTATATTATTCTATGGTTTAAAATTATTATGGTGTTTTTTTTTTTAATCTTAAATTTCACTTCAAACTTTAAAACTATAAATATAAATGTAATAATAATTTTTTAAAATGAAATAGATTTTTATAAATAAAAAGATATTAATTTTCAAATATATTCTCAAAACATAAGAGTTTTTTTAAAAAACAAAAATAACAAGTAGATGAATACAGAGGTTGAAAATGAAGTGAGGTAAGAGAATTTCACTTCAATTCTAACTCTAAACCCACTTTTGAAGTGAGGTTGAAAATGTCCTGATAACTGATTCTTCAACAAGTAGATGAATATGGAGAAATTCATGTTGAGCTTTAATTAGAGTTGTTAATGCTTCTGAATCTACTTAATTGACTACTTCCTAAGATCGATAAAAATTTCATTTTGATATTATCTAATTACTAAAATGATTTTATTTTGACCAAATTGAACTTGTGTGTCATTTTCTTCCACAATTATTTTCATTAATTTCCACTTTCATTTTTGTTGCTCATGTGGTTTTTCGAATTTTTGCCTCTGCTGCATTTAAATCTGACTCAGGTCACACATCTGGTTATGGTGAGTGAACTTGTCTCTTAATGAGGATTTTCTACATTCATAATGCTCGTACTTGAGACCTTTCTTAAATTATAACAAGTTACTCACCACTTGGACCAACCCAATTCATATTTCCCTTTTCTTTTTATTTGGTTAAGTACGTAGCTATTTAAGTATGAATGCGAATATAATATTTACAGAATATATATCCGACCCTGTAATTAGCCATAAACTCTCATTTATTTTCTAAAATTACAAAAGATTTCGTTACCTCATCGAACTTGGAAAAGTGCACCACTTTACCATTATACGACATTTGTTAGCTTCTGATTTTCTACGTTCACAAAGTTCGAACCGAAAACCTTTCTTAAGTGATAACAAGCTACTCACCACCTAAACCAACCCACTTAAATTTCTCTTATCCTAATTTATTTGATTGATTACGTATGCTATTAAAGTATGAATTACAAAATACATGTCGAGCCCCATAGTTAGTCTTAAACTCTCATTTATTCTCTGAATTTACAAAAGTTTTTATTACCTCGTTAAACTTGGAAAATGCATCACTTTACCACGGAACAAACAACGTTTATAAATTTCTTATTGATTTGATATTTTTAAAATATCATTTATAATACTCTCACTCCAACTAGAAGCTCATGAGGAAAACCAGTCAAAGAGTTATACACAACTATTTTAAATTGAGGAGATTTAGAGGCAACCTATTATTACATGAATGTTGAATATTAATAGTACGTATCCATATCTTTATTAAATATCACGCGTGACATCATGCCAAATCGAGTTTGACGGTAGTCAAACTTTTTCAGATTTTTCATACATATTTGTGTTTTTGTTATCTTTGTTTACATTTTTTGTGACGTAACAATGAAATTAGCTAGTACTATACTCATATTTTAAAATAATGAAAATACTCTTATAAATAAAATACATTAAAATTACAGTTAAGTTTAATTTCAATAAATAATATGTTTAATTTAAATAATGAAAATAAATATATCAATAATCATGAAGTAATCAATTCATAACACGAATTAGATTAGAAAAATAGTACACGTATAAAAATTTTAAAACAAAATTAGAAACTAAAATATCAAAATCTATATAGACTTCATACGAAGTCAATTTAGTTTTTTAATCATTAACGATTACAGTGCTTAATTGCTTTTTTCAAATTCTCCGTATTCTAAGTATACTATTAGAATCTAATTGAAGTGGAAATTTATTCCATAAACTTTTATGATCGCCATGAAGTTTACAAGTCCTTTTTGAATGCATTTACGATAACAGTAAATAACAAATCCTTGATAGCCAGACTTTCTCATCGGTTTGTATTTTCATGAGGGAGCCCCGCTTTGGAGTCTTCCAAGGATCGTCCTAAGGAGGTTCGTCTTGTGAACTTTGGTGAGCCATCGGTCGTGCCAAGATAACGTATTATGAGGTACGCTTTTGTTAGTGGTCTCAAAAGATCGTTGAGGATTTTACTTGGATGAGCGAGTGCCACATCATCCGTGCTTTCCCCAGGCTCTGGGCATGTCGAATTCTTAGAGCGGCTTTGTCAGCCTAGCTTGTACGACAATCCCTCATTAGTCACGCGCCTCATGTGGGAGGCGACCAACCAACAAGGAGCAGGCTCTGCGAGCCCCGCTCGCCACTTAGGCACTAAAATCCTATAAAAACCTCATTTATCCCTCATTTCTCATGTATCTAGTTCAATACGTTCTCTTTGTCTCTTATATCCTCTCCTACATCTCATAATAACTTGCTAGTCGAAGTGCTAACATCGGAACTCCGGTCAAGACTTGTTTTGTAGGCAGAATCTCATCCCGGAGACTAGAATCTCACTGGAGAAAGTATTTTGGACATCAATTTATAATGTTTACTAGTCTATTCATGTTGGATACAGAATAATTCATTCTTTTATCAATCCAGTTAATAATAACATCGTGTATCGTCAATGGTGAAGCCAGAATCCTGTAAGAGGAGGGGCGAAAATCAATAGAAGAATTTTTTGGACAAAATTTTTCTATGCATGGAATACTAGCTAGATGTGCCAGTTAATGTATGTTGTACAAATGTAATACCGCTAATTACATTACCGAAAGCCAATCCGGAATGCAATAAACCATATAAAGTGTTTCCATCTTAAAAGTTGTAATCCAATTTGAGATTTGCTGAAAGAAAATAGAAAATCTTATAATCGAAAACAACAAAGAAGCATATGTGGTTTTTAAAAAAAACAAAGAAGCATATATTTTCAAGATTATAATCCATGTTAAAGATTGATAAGTGGTAACAGCTCTAAATTTCACCAACAACAATGAATATTTAGCATACATACATAAACATGGACAATAATCATATTAATCATATTAGCTAAAAAAAGGTACAAACACCATCATTATCAATTTCAAATTTACAACTTACAAGTAATTAGGTTTCCTTGTATTCCCCTAAATGGCTAAATCCAAATTAAATTTTTTGATTTACAAACTGCACAAATTGATTGCTTATGTTTTCTCATTCAAATTAATTGCTTCAATAAAATAATTTCAGTTGCTGCAAAATGTTAAAAAATTACCATAGAAGGATTATCAATGCATTTGAATCCGCAGGATAAGAAAATTAAGACTAACTTCCAGCTGTCGAGGTGTCATCGGAGACTGAAGCTCGGTTGCCAACTGAAAATTTGCAAAGGAATTGGCAATCGCGTGGGCTGTGTGTAGCAAAGGATTTTGCTATTTAAAATTGAATTTGTTTTGATTTTAACTTAAGGGAGCAACAATAGAGATAGCTTAATTAGCGTGGGTTGATTAAAACAAAAAGATGTCGTTTTTATCTTTAGAATAAAAACCAAAAGGCGTTGTTTTGTAATAATGAGGACGAGAAAAGAACAAAACAGGGGAGATGAGGAGTTTCAGATCGCCTATTTTTTAGAAATGGGGGGCAGAGAAGCCATTGCTGTCGGCTGTAAGAAGCTTTCACACTGATAGGGTTTTAAAATCCGGTGAAGAGTGTGGGCGGCCGACCACCCCGCCACCCCTCGCTCCGCCTCTGTGTATCCTCAACTAATACAAGTTTAATAAATACGATTATTCGCTAACAATCTTATTTGACTAATATTTTATTACTTGTAATTATAATGATAATTGATTTAGTATTTTTTTAAAAAATATATTAATTTATTTAATCTTAAATTATTTTGATGAAATATCATTTTCAAAATATATATATATATATATATATATATATGTATATATGTGTGAAAAAGAGACGATTTAAAAAAGTTATTTATAACATATGAAAAGTTATTTAGAGGGAAATGAATGTGAAAAAGAGATGATAAATAACATTATTTATAATTTAGTTAACAAATATAAAAAATTAAAGGAGGAGTTAAACTATGAGCTCAAATAAAGCAGTACCAACCAATATCAAATTCACAAAATAAATATATCATTTGAAACAATGTAAATGAACTTTTTTTGCTACAAACTAAAAAATTTAGTGTATACAAAAATGTGTTCTAATATGTATTTCCAATACACAAAATGATTTTGAACTGAGGAAAAAAAAGAATCTAAGGAAATACTGACAGCAATTAATGATAATAAATATAAATATGCTAATAAAATAATTATTGATGTTAATTTTTTTGATTAGATATCATAATAAAATATATTTATTGTACTAAAAAATTTGGGTCCTTCGTATCAAAGTATCTGTAATCCATTGAACTAAAATTGCTGGATCTTGGAAGGTTGGGTTTGTTCATAGGGAGGAGTGGGAGGTGGAATGGACGAAGAGAAAGAAGCGCGTGAAGGTAAAAGAGGTTTCATGTCGCAGTCTGTAGCCGGCAAAACAAAAATAAAAGCCGCTTTCTTGTTCCCCACCACATCATTTCGCTTCGACCTGTTTTTAGCTGTCCCCTCTTTCTTTCCCCTAATTAATCATTCCATCCTTTTTAAATAATTGTTTTCTTTTCTAATACCACATTAATTAAAACAATAACAATAATTACATATTTTATTTTTTTATTATTTTCAATCTACATTAAATAAAGATAAAATGAAAAAAACATGCTTTAAAAATCTAAAACGAAACTTATTTAAAAAGTTTCAAAGATTTTAAAAGAACAATTATTAAAAAAGAGGTAGTAATATCTTCCTTTTATTATTTTTAGGTTGTTTGTCAATGCCAAGATAACATTAATTAAAGTAATAAAAATACTTATTTACCTCTATAATTTTTGTTAATTTGAAAGTTTATTGGATAGTTTATTTCTTTTATAATTTTCAATGTGTATTAAATAGGGGTACAATGAACAAATTTTTTAAAAAATGTATTAAAATCCTAAAACGACAATTATTTTGAAACTTTTCTAAAATATTAGAGTGACAGTTATTTTATAATGAAGAGAGTAATAAATGATCAAATAATGATAGGTTGGTTGGTTCGTTGTCACGGAAAGCCAGCATGGTGTAAGTAATGGCCTACAAAAGCAAGTGAAAATATTTGTGAGATGATTTTATTTAACTAAAATGGTATTTTTTTAAGTATGAGAAATTTTTTTCAACTTTGTTGATACCAATGATTTCACATTTTTGAAATTTAAAAGAAGTGGTCAACACTAAACATTAGGATAAGTTCGATTTAGATCCAAATGAATTATATTAAAATTAAAATTTTTATCTTATTATTTAATTCACACCATTGAATTTAATGATATATTATTATTTGGTTTTGGTTGGTTGATAAAATAATAACGTATACAACCTTTAAAACCGAAAAAAGTCGGTAAAATACAATTCAAAATACATTTATATTTTTAAAAAAATTTACCTCATCGGGTTTACATAATAAAAAAGAAAAACAACACCTCACCTAATGTAAATTCGAAGATTTGATTTCTAAGATCACAATTTCATGTCTCAATCAAATAGATTAAGACATTTGCTATTCAAAATACATTCATATGACATAAATTTAATGATAAAAAATGGAATAAATATATTTTGTTATATTATATGTAATAAATTAAAATATTTTTTATAAGTGAATAATTTTTAAGAACTAATAATTTGATTGAATCACCTATGAATTTCCAGTTAAATCGGTAATACCAATCATCTATATCTCCACTAGTTAAATATGCAGAAAGGTTGTAATAACATTATTAAAAAGATATTAAACACTAGTTAAATATGCAGAAAGGTTGTAATAACATTATTAAAAAGATATTAAACAATATTTGGCTTGACTGTTGGAAAATCCGATGCGCATAACTCTTTTTAATGGATGTTTCCAACATTATACATGTAATACTAATGGTAATCATTCTTATTAAGAGGGAGTTAATAGTTTCCTGTTTTATCTTTTGTTACACTTATAAATATAATAATGGCGTAGGAGTAATAGGTGACCTGTTTGCGGGTCAGTCTTGGATACTAATTTTTTGAAAAATCTCACCCCGAACTCGTGCCCGTCAAAACCTGAAAATTTATGAATCAGGTTTGGTTTTTATATAAATACACAACCCCGGCCCGAACCTGACCCGATGAATAAATTTATTTATTTATTATATAATTCATTAAATTTATAATTATTTTAAGAATTTATATTTTATCCTATTAAATTTGTATACTTGATCATAATAAATGTTATTAAAGATTTTAAGTAAAAAGCAATTATATTAAAAGTTAAGCATATTTTGACTTATTTTATATTTTTTCTATTTTTATAAAAAAAATATCCATGGACTTGTATCGAATTTAGGAATGACCTTGTAAACTCGGTCCGAGCCCGGCCCGGGTTCGAAATTTTAAAGTATGGGCTTGGACCGGACTTCGGATAACCATTTTTGTAAAAAGCCTGCCAAACCCAGCCCGGCCCACCCGACGAACAGCTCCGGTAATAATAAGTGAAGTTGTTGAATAGGTTCATACTTAAAAAAAAAAAAAAGAAAGCTTCTTTTTTCTTCGCCTCCAATTATCACTTTGGATCCTATTTTAGGAATCATTTTGATTTGATTTCTTTTAATGTATGAAAACAAATTCAACTATTTTCTCTATTTTTTTAAATTTTATTTTATAGGAATTACAGCATTTTTATTCCAATTATCTATTCTGTTTTTCATTTCCTATATTAATTTTTCATAAAATAATAATATTTTGTAATTATTATATTAATTTCTTTACTTCATTTATATTCTTTGTAACCAAAATAATAATAAAGAATTAAAATAAAAAAATATATATTAATAAAATAAATATTCCTTAAAATAAAGTTTCCTTCATTTGGAGATCCCTAGTTTGAGGATATACTATACGAGTAATCATTGTACTTGATCATTTCTCATATTCATTTCCCATTTCGGAGTTCTATTATGGAGAATTCTCCAAAATGACGAACCATTTGACTTGTCCTGTTGTTTAAAATAAATAGACTTGCTATGATGTGATTCCATTTAAACCTTATCTGATGTCTTCCGCATAAATTTCTATTTGGATAAGGGTATTATGCCCATCTTCTAATATTCAAATGACGTTGGAAGGGTTAAGACGCCTGTTGAAGTGGTTCGAACGATCTAGGGCCCCATTGATTCAGGCAAGTTAAACATGTTGGACAGAGAGCCTCTTTGTATTAGTGAATTGTATTGGAAGTTAGAGCAATGAAAAATCAATGTAGGGGCTTTTGAATGCCTTAATGTAATTAAGTTTTTTGTTTTTAACATGTCTTCTCCCTTGCCAAGCCACTTACTATACTCTTAATTGCCTGACCCTTTGAGTTAGTTTTGTATTTTAATGAATTCTTCCGATCAGTATAGTGTACAATAATTTCTAATCTTGCGAATGATATAAATTTTATTTGGATGAGGGTGACATGACCATTTATTCTTCAAATATTTTTTGTTTGAATGGGGGGGTGTCATGCCCATTTTGAAAATCTTTGTTCTAAAGAGGGTGTCATGTTCGAAAATGTAAATTTTTCTCGGATCAAGGAATCATGTCCAATTTGGTAATCTTTGTTAAAAGGAGGGTTTCATGCCCGAAAATGTTAATTTTTCTTTAATCAGGGAGCTGTGCTTGATTTCATAATCTTTGTTGAAAAGAGGATGTCATGCCCTAATATGTTAGTTTTTCTTTAACCAGGGAGTCATGCCCAATTTGATAATCTTTGTTAGAAGGAGGGTACCATGCTCAAAAATGTTATTTTTTCTTAGATCAGGGAGTCATGCCTAATTTGATAATCTTTATTGGAAGGAGGGTGTCATGTCCTAAAATGTCAAATTTTTTTTGTTAGGGAGCCATTTTCTATTTAATCTTTCATGTTGGAGAGTTCCAAACACATTTAAATGCCAAATTTCTCGTTGGAGGCTGTCATGCCCAACTTATTTAATTAATATTACTTTTCATTTGATGGTGTCAAGCTCATTTAAATTCCAAACTTCTCGTTGGAGGGTATCATGCCCAACTTATTTAATCAATCTTTACTTTTCGTTGGAGGATGTCAAGCCCATATAAATGCCAAACTTCTCGTTAGAGGGTGTCATGTCCAACTTGTTTGATTAATCTTTACCTTTCGTTGCCAAGGCCTTTAAACTTCAAATGTCTCGTCGGATGGTGGCATGCCCATCTTATTTTCTTCGTTGCAGGAGGGAGTCATGCCCAATTAATTTATTCATTGTAAAGGGGTATCATGCCCGGATGATTCATCCGTTAAAAGGGGAAGTCATCCCCAAATATTTTACTCACTAGAAGCAAGGAGTCATGCCTGAATATTTTATCCGTTAGAGGAGGGAGTCATGTCCAACTGATTTTTTGTTGGTTGAGGGAACCATGCCTAAATATTTTATTCATTGGAAGAGGGTGTCATGCCCAAATATTTTATCCGTTGAAGGAGGGAACCATGCCCATCTGATGTTCAAATTTTCTTAGAACAAGGAATCCCATAAGTCTCTATTTTAATAGTTCATTAGGTTTTGTAGATTATTTTTTAATTGAAAGCTAATTTATTTGGCTCACGTGTCATGAAACATAAAAGTTCATAAATAACTAATATAATTGAATATTAAAATGATGTTCATCAATGAGAAATTAAAAATTTCTAATCATGAGAATAAATAATATCTAATTAAGAGATTATTGAGGGTCGACAATTTCATCAATGATCAAGGAAACGTACATATTCTCCAAATGACAATATTGTTATTTTATATACATAGACACTTTATGTATTAAAATTAAATTGATCATGCATCAAATAGGCATAAAATGAATACATTAGGTACTCAATAGATAATAAATAAATATATCTATCATCAAATAGATGATGGTAATAGGAGAGACATAAAAAACATTTAAATAGCAGAACATCCCGTTTAAAAATATTTAATTTTCAATAATACGAATGATGTAGTTTCAACTAACTACGAAGAACATAATAACAAGTTGTTGGTGGAATTTGACTCTCCCTTCCATCCACTTACCCAAAACACAGTATTAAAAGAAAAAGCCTCGAGTCTGTCTCAAAACCCATCAACGGCTGTTTTTTAGTTTTTAGTACATAAAAGATCCTCAATGGTTGATGCGTGTCATGGCTTTCCCTGAATCGATCGGCATTTCATATTTATTTATTGGGTTTTATTTTAAGACAAGATGCAAAAAAAGGTTAACCAACTAATGTTTTTGTGTTTTACTCATGGTTTTCAATCCCTAACCGGTCATCGAACTGGTGAAAAGAATGGTTCATAGATTTAAGATTCAATTGGATTAAATTCGTGGTCGAACCAAATCTTCAAAAAATTTGTCAAATACCAATATTTTTAATAATATGATATCAAACAAATAACCATTCCTACCCTTATTAATTTGTTCAATTTTCAAGGTAACCATAATTTAATCTCCAATAACAAGATAAGAAGACTATAGGAATCAATATTTAGACATATTAATGAAATTTCAAAAATAGAGTATGTGACATTTATAAAAGGGTAAATTAGTAAATCACCTCATTCGGTTAATTGTCGTCTTAAAAACTATGAATTAGTTAAAACAACAATATTTAGTAGACGGGGGGAGTAATATTTTTAATGTTAACACTTTATATACAAAGTTTATTCTTCAAATAAAAAAATACAACATAATAATCAATACAATTTGATGAAAAATGAAGATTAAATTATTTTGTATTCAACCAAATTTAATTAAGATGAAACCATATATTATAAATTAAATTTAAAAATTAGTAAAAATCATTTTATATTATAATTAAAATTAGATTTATAGAATACATTTGTAAATGAAAATTTTCAATACATATATTTAATGAAAAAAGTCTTGTAAATTCAATATTCATTTATAAACTAATAAATAATTATTACTTTAATTTTAAAAATTTTACATTAAATATCACAATTCAATTTGAATTGAAAAAATATAATTTAAATAAGATATGATAAATTTATTTACACAATACACTAAATAAATAAAGTAAATATGTAATTTAAAATTAAGTAAAAGCTTTATATAGATAAAAGAAATATAATATAAATGTATAAAATAAGTGTTGTAATTAAGTGGTAGGCATAATAGATAGAAGCTGAAGGTCTTGGTTCGATTCCTGCCTATCATAAAAAAGTTAGAAAACATTATTTTTAACCTAAATAAGTGAACCAACCCGTTGAAGTAACCGAATCCCGGTTTGAACAGATCTGACAGGTCAATTCAACCGATCAACATCTAATCTTTGACTAAACAGAGAATCGGATGAAAATCGACCGGATCAGTGACCAGTTCCGGTCAATCCCGATCCAACCAACTGATCCAGTTTTCGAAACCATGAATAATTCACATAGTGATCATAGTAGTACCGTACAATAAAAAGAAATATAATAAAAAAAACTTGAAAAATAAGACCATAAAATAAGAAAAGCAAAAAGGTAGCAGCTTCTGACAGGACGCGTGAGGTGGGGACAACGTGATGATATCATTCCATTAAGAAGTTTTATAATAAGGATTGAGTGTTGTCACCTTAATTATTTTGTAATAGATATTTAATCATTTTTTATTATAATAATATAAAAAAATAATTATGTGTCAATCATTCAACAATAATCTATTATTCAACGATAATGTGCACAGGACCCAATTATCGATACAATTTCACCTTATCTTATACCATAAAATACGGGACACATCACATCCGCAAGTTGCCGTTGCACGGACCTTTTGCTAAGCTGTCTTCTTCAACTAAATATTATCTAACACTTGTATTTTTTCCACGTGGCACATTTCCACATCTCTACTCTTTTTATTGCAACTTGTTTCTTTTGGGTCCCACCTTCAGATCTTCTCTTGATTTTTTGCGTGTGCTCTACAGATTCTTTATTTGTTTTTATCAGTGTTGTTAGCCCGGCCCGACTTAGCCAATTGAACTGGAAAAATCCGGATCCAATAATAAGAACAGGTTGGATGATAAATTTTTTTTATGTTGTTGGTATGCTAAAGATCCATTGACTTGGCTAGTTGGAGCGCTGACCAGGTAATCCGAGACGGATAAATGGAACTAATATAAAATTTTGCTATATAATGTTGGATAATGGACACAAAAAAGGTCCTTTGAAAAAAAAAGTAAACATCAGATGTTGGGTTAAGAAATAAGTCCGGAAAAGGTACAAGTTTAACCATCATGAAATCGGGACTGACAGTCCATTTTTCAATCTGTACTGAAAACTGGACTGTCAGTCCAGTTTTTAACAAAAAATCACATGTAAACAGTGACCGGGTGACATTTTTTGTCACCCGGTCAATGTTCACTGAAAACGGGCCTGTCAGGCCCGTTTTCAGTGGACGCCACACTGCTGGGCAAAAAAATTGCCCAGCAGGGGGCAATTTTTTTGACCCAATGGGTCAAAAAAAATTGTCCTATATAAACCCCCCCTCCCCGAAAAATGCCTGCTCTTTAATTTCATTCTCTTCATTTCCACATTTCTCCATCTACAAGGTAATTTTTTTAATCTATAATTATTATTATTTTGTTAGTGTAAATGTAAAATATTAAGTTAATGCTGCTTTTTTTTTACAATTTGTAGGATTAACATTAATATCTACTTAATTGAAGGTACGTACTTTAT
>CATIWQ010439130.1:0-17393 GCA_949673415.1 Euphorbia schlechtendalii
TTTATATATGATTTTAATTCGGTTCGGTTCTCGGTTTATTCGGTTTTTTTTCCAAAAACCGAGAACCGAACCGAAAACCAAATTATTCACATATATGGACCAAGAACCGAACCAAATTAATTCGGTTCGGTTCGGTTCGATCCGGTCCGGTCCGGTTCGCCGGTTCGGTTCGGTTTTTTTGGTCTTTTGCTCTCCCCTAATAGTAACATAATTGAAATTTAATTTCAATTTTGGATGGTTGATCTATTTATGGGTTAAAAAAGGATGTTTGATTGGACTAAGTGCGGGTTAATTAAAATAATAATAACAAAGTTTCATCTCCCTAATTATCCCTTTTTGTGAAAGCTCTCACTTAAAAAATGTGAAAATGACATTAGAATTAAGATTTGAAATTGAAAGGTGACATAACAAAGAATCAGCCAACAGAATTGGTCCAAATCAATTGATGAAATATTTTGGAAATATTGCCACTATAGAATACAATATTATTGTGCTATCGTCAATCCATTTGCTCATATATTGGGCCTACCATTTGTGGACCATCAACAATTTTGTCCCTTTTAAATTTGGATCCTCTTTTGAAAATTATGGTCCTAAAATAGTCTTTTTTTCTAATAAAATTATTAATTAATCAAGAATAATATCTAATGTAATTTGAGGGCATTATTCTTTTTCTATAATGTGTATCAAGTGAGATGAAAATAATTCACTTTTTAGATGTGATAAACATGTTATACATGGACCAGATTGGACACCACTACTTGTTTGCCTAATATTGGTGGCATTAATGGAGGATAAATTTTATTAACCATATTTAGTTAAATAAAAAGAATTATGTCAAAAAAATCTCAATCAATCAATCAATCAATCTCATTAATTTGGATGATTCATAATGCTTTGGAAATATGAATGCTATTCGCTTTTTATGACTTTGTATTTTTGTAACAACTTTGAAATTTTGTAGGATATTTTGTACCCATTATAGCAACAAATGCCATTGCTTTCATTTCACATTACCATTGGAATCATCTTATGCAAGCCATTTATTTTTTGAATTTAGATGTACAATTTTTATGGTTAACCTAATGATATTCTATTTAGTCACATATGTTATTAAATTTTACATGCAGTCTGGTCTTGTTGAAAATTGAAACCCAATTAAGTTATAACTACTAAATATATAGCTCATTCATTCTATATGTAAAAAAATTGTAAAATTTTTGCAATAAAGCTTTTCAATCGATATGCAGTTAAAAAATAATTAAGAGTTACTGTGATATAGTACATTTTTTCTGAAAACTACATATCAAGAACTAGTAATAAGTTTTATACAGAGCTATGTACAATTAATTTCTTTATATAAAATTTTTGTTCCAGTTAATGTAATTTTTCTTGTAGTGTATATTCATATGTTTGATTTATATACCAAAAAAAAATTCATATGTTCGAGTTAGTTGTGATTGATTTAGAAACTAATAATATCGGAAGGACAACTTCGAACATGATTTTACAATTTTCTTTTGAAAGCTGGCCTGATTTGGACGGTATTGTAACAGCTCAATCTTAATAAAAAACCTTTCATTTCTTAGAATTCAATAAAATTAATTTTAAGTTGAATGGATTAATATCATTGAGCAATGGACAGATGAAGATCCAACAAAATAAGGGCCACATGAAAAATAATGATTGGGCCTGAAAATGGGCTCCACTACGAACTCCCTAATGAATGAATGAAACGAACTCCCTAAGGGAGTTACGAGAACATTTTTAAAGTTTAGGGAGCAGTATGTTTCACTTATAGTACATCAACTAATCCTAATATGAAAAAATCTCTAATCCAACAACACATTGCACAATTTAATAACTAACACAGCTACAAAAAAAGTAAAGTCATCTCAGCACTTGCATCTGTTATCTTCTAAATCTGTTCCTTCTTCCTTTTCAGCATTAAAAAGGACTTGAATGAAATTAAGAAAATTTGACGGGATTCCCTCCGTTTTCATATAAAAACTGCTGTTTAACGGTTGATTTCATATCTGTTGGTTGAGAAGAGCCAAGAGCTTATAAACCAAAATGAACTTTGTCTTGGACATCATTGGTCCAAAATCAGTCAAAATATAATCCATTGATTAGTTTTAAATGATTTTAGTCTCTACTACTAGAAAAAGAACCTGATACTTTGGCGTATTTAAGAACCTGATACTTTGGCGTATTTTAGTAAATCGCTCTTCCTCTTCACGACTCTAATGTTTATGGGAGCTTCCCGGGCTATTGCTTGAGGAAGCAACTGAAGTGAAGGAGAAAATGTTTGATTATTTAATCATGAAACAATGAAATTTGGTGGAATCGTGAATTGGTAGGATGTAATTTGTCTTTTAAATGTAGTGATATGTCATTGAATACCTTTTATTATAGGTCACATTTACTAGAACGATAGGTTATTTATAAGTTTCCGTATGATAATGTGAAAAAATAAAGTTCATGTATCAATTTTGAAAAATATGTATAACTAATAGGCTATGCGCGAAATTAATCCATACAAATAAGATGAGTTGATGGACCTAGTAGTATATCAGATTTTGATGTAAATTATGAATCGTATAAAAGAACACACAACCTAAAGATTTGTTTAATTTTGCTAATATATTATGTGGTTCCACATTCCATGTGAAGGAGAGGTACTAAGAAAGCAACATAACATAAATATCTGTCTGTTTACACTTTTTATATATTCAAATAGCGAAATACATCATTATCCGTCATTAACTTGGTAATAAAAGTCAGATGACACCCCAGCTTACGAAATGATCAAATACCCCTTTTCTTGGTAAAAGCAAAACCACTTATCCTCCTCAACACCACCCAGTGGCAGAACCAAGATTCAAATTGAGAGGAGGCGGACTTTGACCGGAAAAATTTGCTACAAACCTCTTCATTCTCTTCTCATTATAGTTTCATCAAAAAATAAATCTTAAATATGGACATAGGAGTAATTATTTTCATCAAATAATTGAATGTACTAGGTATCAAATTATACCCATACACTCATACTATTATAACCATTAGTCAATCCTATCAATATTGTTTGGGTTTTACAAGTAAATTACAATTACAACCATTAGCATGATAGAATACTTCTATATAGAGAGAATTATATGTCATTTGTATATGATCCAACAGAACTAACGTGCAAGTGTCAATTGTTTTTCTCTGTCAGAAGATAAGATAAAATTATCAACAATGTAGTGTAATAAACAAACAATCTATAATCCTTAAATAGAATTAATTAAAACAAGTTGTATTAATTATTTCTCTTAGAATGTAGTAAGGCAAAGTTGGTTTTTATTTTTTAACATCAAGTCTAACCAATCCTTTTATCAAAAAATTAAAAAATCTAAACAATTTTTTTAAAATAATGCACGCCATTTAAAATTTGTAAACATTATATTGTTGTTTATTGAATTTGATAATTATAAAATTATTACAGTCTCAATTTTAGGACACAGACTGTAAAAAAGAATGTATGCCTTTATTATTCAAATAAATTTAGGAGCTCAAAGTTTAGGTGAGACCAAATAAAAAAGCATTTTTTAAATGGATTGATCATCATGTTTTCTTATCATTATCCACGAACCTTAAAAGAAACCCATTATTTCCTAACCTTGGCCCATTAGATTTACCTTTCTTTGTTGGCAAATTTAAAAAAAAGTACATTTCGGTCATTTTCAATAGAGAGTTTGTGATTTTTTGGGTCGTAAAAAAGAGTTTGTAATTTCGAAATTTTAGCAATTAAAGGACTTTTAACAAACACCGTCAAAATGATGACGTGTCATAACGGTAATTTTGGAAAATCACATTTCCTTCATGTCCTTCCTCTAAAATCCTAAATCTATCGATGAGCATGACCGAATCTTGTAGAAGCAATTGTTGATAATTACAAATTGATAATATATGTGTTTTAATGAAAGAAATCAAAACAAAGAAGAAAAGGAAGCTGATTAAAAGATTAACTAGAGACTTGAATCTGTTTTCTCAAAAGTGCTCTTACCATCTCCATTCTTCACGAAACACATTTTCAACACCTGCCCAAACTCAGGTCCATTATCTCTCAAACTCACTTACATAAACAAACCATTAAATGTTGCTTGATTTTTTTCTATCCTGATACCAAGGGCCACGAGCCCCTTTAGCGTGACTCGTTGTCCCACCCCTTCGGCATTACCACAAGATACCAGGCGCACATCAGGATTGTAAGTAAACATCGCTTCCGCCGAAGGACATTCCCTCAACCTAACCCATGATGCTGAAGCGTCCCCTCCTAGCATAACCCAGGGTGTCGAGGCTGTTAGTCCTTCAGCGCTACCCACGCTGTGTTACCCCATTAACTCTCTATCTACTGTATTGCAAAGATGATGGGAGGCATTTAATGCTCCGACGGTGGAAAAGACCCTTAGGTGGTTTGCTACCTGTGTAAAACCCCTCATGTCGGACCCACTTGCCATCATTACTCTAGCCATTATAAATAGCAAAAATTTCTTCCATATTCAAGGTAACTGTTACACGCAATTAACACTCCCCTCCTACTTTCCTACCTCTACTGACTTTACCATTGGAGGGTCTTCGCCGAAACTTCGACCGAGGACTTATTTTGCAGGTCCATAGGAGAAGCCGAAGGCCTCAAGAGCAACTCTCAACGCCCACATTGATACCATATCCTTTTCTCTTAAAAAACACCTAAAATCTGTGTGTTATTCAATAGAAGAAACTAAATTTGATACAAATACTGAACTACTTCTACAAGAAATAAGATTAACAAAACAAAAAGAAATAGTAGGTTCGAGAAATAAATCATAACATGAAAATAAGGCATGATTGGAGCCTAAATTGGAAGAAAATGGAGTTTGAGATGGGTTCTTCGAAGGTAAATATCTCGACCAAACTTCAAATCCGAACATTGTAAAATGAAGAGAAGAATTCGGAAGCCTTGAAGGATTTAGTGTCGAAGCAGTGAAGGTTTGAATGAGAATGGAAGTGAAAAAAAGTGAGAGAAGTGCATAGGCTTTAGATGAGCAGAGGGAGATGGTCTCAACGATAAGTAGTTTGAATCGTCCATACGAAAGCGAGATAAATGAATCGAAATTCGAAATTCAAATTTAAGAATCGTAAATCGAATCGAATTGTAAAATTCGATTTAATTTTCATAGTACTATATAAAATAAAATATTTTACATGTTCAATTCATATATTGTTAATTTATGTCTAGTAAGATTTATTTTAACATATAAATCTAAAATAAATTTTATAAAACTGAAATTTAATAATCCAAAATTCAATTAATTATATTATATTATACTGGTGTAGGTTATGGTAACTTTTGTTTCTAACAAAGTAAACATTACTTTGCCTCTCATCACCATTGGATCAATTTTCACACTATTGATCTAAGGTGATAAGAGGCAAAGTAATAAAGACTTTGTTTTTTATAAAGTGACCATAGAATCTACCATACCATACCAATTTTATTAAATATTTACCAATGACTTACAGCATGAAACTCTAAATAATGCCCTTATTAATTAAGCCCAATTAGAGTAATTCTGAAGTATAAAATAAGCCCATTAACAATGGCCCAAGTAAACAACCCTACTGCAACAAAACAAAACTCAATTCTTCTTCTCCAGTGGTATCGCCGCCGTCTGCAACTCACAAGTCACAAAATTTTTCTTTTCTCTGCAACGATTTCTCATTCTTGTTTTCATCTTCAATTCGGCGGTTCAATCCGCCATAACTCATAAATTTCAAAAGTGTACGCTGTATCTCCAAAAAGTCATCATAAGTGTGATTTATAAAGGCGCAAAACAGATAACCATGCATTCAGATTGAGTGGTAACTTTAGGCCCAAAATTTTTCAGCTTAAAAATCTTATTCATCTTTAGCGAGGGCTTCAACGAAGGAGCAATCAAAGAATGGAACCAGAGAACGGAGAAATCGTGGCGGCGAAGAAGCAGAAGCACAAAGGGAAGCACGACAAGCCGAAGCCGTGGGACGATGATCCAAACATCGACCGTTGGAAAATTGATAAATTCGACCCTTCGTGGAATGAAGGAGGCATGCTTGAAGTCAGCTCCTTCTCCACTCTCTTCCCTCAATACAGAGGTTCCTCTTCTTTTCCGATGTCTTGTATTTTGTGTGTATTAGCATATTAAGGCTTAGTTTTCATCTTTGAGTTTTGCTGTTTCTTCTTCAGAAAAGTACTTGCAGGAAGTGTGGCCTATGGTGAGATCTGCTTTGAAAGAGTATGGTATTTCTTGTGAGCTGAACCTGGTAATTGCTTATCTGTTTGTTATTTATTGGCTCTGTTTATTGATATAGTATGGATGATGTAATCAACTCAAGAACTATTTGGGAATTGAAACTAAAGATGTCTGGGAAAATTGGGCGTTTTATGTTCTCTGATTATTCTGCCATGATTTCTACTGAATTCTCCTTCTCCTTGCGATGCTAATGTGTTGTTTACATTTTCTTTGCTTGTTTGTTGTTGATTTAGGTTGAGGGTTCAATGACGGTTTCAACAACTAGAAAAACTAAGGACCCTTACATTATTGTTAAAGCTAGGGATCTCATTAAGCTTTTATCAAGGAGTGTTCCTGCACCCCAGGTACGTTTATCTGCCTTGGCTTGCTGAATTCTTAGTATTTGTTACATTACAAAGATGAGCTAATTGATTAGATGATGATGACAATCATATTGCCTTCTGCTCTTTATGGAAGTTAAACTGTTGAATTAATTCATAGTTATTATTATGCTATGTTGAACGAAAATTAAAATGGAAATGTACAGCAGGAGATATAACCTGATTTGATAAAACTAAATGATAGTGGATCAAAAGCCATGTAATCAGTTGTTTTTTGGTGTGTTTAGCACATCATTTCGAATGCTATGATTATGAATGTCAGAAGGGAAAACTTTATTGTTTACTGTTAACTCTTAGGTCATGCGGACTGCTCATAGAAGAGAAGAGTAAAGACAATGAACAAATGAGCATGAGATGTTCCAAATGTCTATACCTTGTTATTGTGTCATCTAAGGAAACCGAATTGTCAATTGCAGTCTCCTAAAAAACAAGGGATTTTATACTAGTTGCATACATCATTTTCAAAAAATTTGGACATTTACTATTTTTTTCTCTCTGAAAGGTTGGGGACTAGTTGCATACGAGTCATTAACTGGTAAAGCCATTCTATTGGTTGACTTTGTTCATGCGACAGGCAATCAAAATTCTACATGATGAAATGCAATGCGACATCATCAAGATTGGCAACTTGGTCCGCAATAAGGTAATTGCTGCTGATATTGATTTCATTACATAGCACTTAGGCGGCTTTTGTATTATTTGTGAACATTTTTTTGTTTCTTCCTGACTGATCTCCTGAAGTCCTTGTTTATTCCCCTGTCTATGTATAATTATATATTTTCTTTTAGACAAGAACCGTATAAAAACTTGATAATATGCTGATTTCAAAACACTTGGTCTTAGATATTTAATCTCGTTCTTTATATACAGATAACTTGATATTTATGTTTTTGTTGTTTATCACAGGAGAGATTTGTGAAAAGAAGACAGCATCTTGTGGGTCCAAACTCATCCACTTTGAAGGTGTTGTCGAGTTCCTAGTTTTTTCTTTATTCTAGTTTCCTAAATACTTAAAGTCTAATTTATACAAAACCAACATGTGTACGAGTCGAGCACATTTCTGTATTGCGGTATGTATACTTTAGTTTTTTTTCCAGTGACATATCTTCCAATACTTGTTTGGTGCAGGCTTTGGAGATTTTGACAGGCTGTTATATTTTAGTTCAGGTAGAGATGAGAAACTTTTGTTGGAATTGTAGGTCAGTACCCGATGATTATGATTTTTTTAACTCAAATAATGTGATAGGGAGCTACTGTTGCTGCTATGGGCCCATTTAAAGGGTTAAAACAAGTAAGACGGATTGTGGAAGAATGTATGAAGAATGAAATGCATCCTGTGTATAACATCAAGGTGCAAATGCTAATACTTTCGTCTTTCACTTGCAAATGCGATCTTCTCTCTCTCTCTATCTATTTATTGAACTTTCTGCTGCTTTGTAGATTCTAATGATGAGGAAAGAGCTCGAAAAGGATCCTGCTCTAAAAACCGAGAGTTGGGACAGGTTCCTTCCAAAGTTCAAGAAGTATGATATATGTCTCCCTCATCATTGTGCTTCTTTGGTTGCTCTCAAAATCCTTTTGTTTTCTGTTTTCATATGTTAATGTTATAACAATTTCAGGAAAAACGTCAAACAAAAGAAGCCTAAGAGCAAAGAAAAGAAACCATACACACCATTCCCTCCTCCCCAGCAACCTAGCCGGGTAATATTAGCACTTCATCTCTTCAAACTATACAAGTTCTGTTTTGGATCTCATCAATGCCTTTATTTCTTTGCGGCAGTTTGTTCCTCTAATTAAGTTGTTCTACTTTTTGTTGTTTACTTTTTCCCAAATTCATCTTTTGGTGTTAGTAAGTCTTAAGAAATCTGGATTTTTAGGAGTTGTTACAAATGCCGATGCTTTTTTGTCTTGGGAATATAATGGTTGAGTTTCTCATAGCTGGCCATATTGTTTTCCAAATGTTTATGTTCAGGTGGATATAGAACTGGAGACAGGAGAATACTTTTTGAGCAAACAGAAGAAAGAGGCAAAGAAGTGGCAAGAGAAGCAGGAGCAGCAGGAACTAAAAACTGCTGAAAACAAAAGAAAGCGAGACCAAGCTTTTATTCCTCCCGAGGTTCTTTCTTTCTTTCGCATTTCTACTCCGAGCGCTTTTTTGTTTTCCTGGTTCCATTTTAATTTATAATTATTCTCGTACCGATATCGTAGGAACCCAAAAGGAATAATGCAACGACATATGAAGATAAGAACGATGATGTGTCTGCCATAGCCATGTCAATAAAGGTACAAGTCAAAACTCGACTCCACACAGTCTGTCATGCTCGAAAGTCGATTATCGGGTAGATGCTTGTTTTTGTTTGAGAAAAGTCTTAAGTAGTTGCTGCTTTGTACTGTCTTGCAGAAAAAGGCAAAGGACTTTGGAAAGAAAAAGGCTGATGAAAATATCAATGCACAAGAATACATAGCATAACTGCTTCAAGAGAGAGCCTCCTCCAAAAAAAAGTTATTCTTTTTCTTTTTAATTTTGGTTGTGGTTAGGTTAGTATGTTGTATGGTTTTTGTCAACGCTCACCATCTTTATCATGTTATCAAATTGTACACTAAGTTTATTTAAGTAGAAATCATACTCGCATCGTCACTTAGTTACAAAAATTCTTTGCAGTATCGCGGCATGAAATTGGGGAAGGGAAGAGGTGAAATGAAGAAAGAAAAACAAAAGATTGAAATTCGATTTTTTATTTGTTAGCGAGACTATTCGTTCTCAAATTTTATTCATCTTAATATTAAAGCACAAGTTCACCCGTTTGATTCGAAATAATAATTAATATAATTAAAAATATATATTTATTTTTTATAATTCAGTTAAAAAAATTGTATTTTGAAAATCTCAAATTTGATTCGGTTTAATTTGAGATTTAAACGTGATAATATATTAAATTATGTATTCTATCGAGACTTCAAAATGATAATATATTAATTTGCGTTTCTATCTCTTGAGCCGTTGCATTGACTATGAACTAGTGTTGTATGTGTTGCGTTGCCTTGTAAATTTTGAATATTAAATGGTAAGTACTTAGAATGTAACGTTTATTCAAGGGCTTATTTCCCATGGAGTTGTCATAGACTCATAACCACTGAATTGCTGATTTTGTACATGGGAAATGATTATGGTATTTGCACTTGAAGTTTACAGCTGACATGGACTTTTTGAGCATAACTTTCACAATACATCATGTCGATCGTGGTATGTGTAGTGTGCTTTCTGTTTGTGCAGGAGGTTTTTGTGTTCATTACTTCTGTTGTGACTTCATTTATTTGGTAAACCGATACCGTGCAAACTTCGCCATGTACTCCCTTGTACAACATCAAGGGTTATCCTCCATTGCCAAACTGTAAGCAAATTCTAGCAATGAAGAAACAAACGTTAAACAGTGTTTTTGGCTTAGATACATAAAATTGAACGACTTTTACAAAATGAATCTTATGCAAAGCAAAGCAGAAACTTTTAAAACCCATTTCTTGGGAAAAATCATATAGAATTTAAGGAGCTATGGAAGCCATCGACTGTCTTTCATCAGTAGAGATTGTTCCATACAAAACATGATTGGAAATAATGTAACCATACTCATTAAGGCATCCTTCTTTTCATGAAGTAATTAATTATGACTCAGCCACAAGCATTATCACAGAAGATGATGATATTAATGATTTTAAAGATTACTATAATAATAGTAGCAGTAATAATGTCATAGAAGCAAAGATTGAACTCCTTCCACTCAGCTATATATTTCCCACCATGCTTCTAGCTCTATTACAGATCATGATAAAATAATAAGCTTAAACTAGATCTAGATTTACAAGGCAGGAATTTTACCACACATGTAAAACCTCAAATATTAAAAGAAAAATTATACGGTTTAAGAGAAAACTAACTTCTTTTTTAAAAAAAACCATAACAAAATATTAAAAAGAAAAAAAAAACTAAACCCCAAACTCCTAGGTACTGAAAACTAGCCAGGAACTAATTAACCACCAAAAGAACAGATCCAAATCTACCTTTCCCAGTAACAGCTCATCTATCTCAATGCTAATTTTTTTATGGCTCTTGAAAAATTAGCAGCAAAGACAGAACCACATCAGCAGTCCAACAATCAATGAGATTGCCACTAGTTAGTTTTTTCTATGTTCTATCTCCAGTAGACTTTTGGCAACACCATATGACCAATTTCTTACATGATCATCGGACTGCCTTGATGGTCTCCAAAGCTAGCAACCATTTGCAGCAATCCCATTTTTCCCAGTTACTTTCTTCTCCGAGGCAACTGGCTTACTTGCCTTAGACGACTCATCAACAATAGACCCGTTTTGCAATGGCTTCATGTCCCCATTTGACTGAACAGCTAAAGAAACTTCCTTTTTCACGTCGGTTACAGCATCAAGTGAACCGTTGACCACATCTTTCTTCTCATCAATCGGCATTACATCTGGTACCTGCAAGAATAAAATCAAAAGTGAAAAAAAAATGATAACTGAATATTTTTATTTATTTGCGTGGAAAAACAAAGTGCTGAGCGAGCGAGCCTTGCCTGCTTCTGGAACTGCTGTTGCTTAGCCTTTTTCTCCTGAATAATCTTTTGCCTCTTTTCGTAAAACCCGAAATCGTCCAAAATGCATGTTTTTTTCGAGTGGTACTTGAAAATTTTAAGAACCTTTAGGCCCTGTTCCAACTTAACCTACAAAATCCAGGGAAAGATCAGATTCCCATTGAAATACAGAATAAAATGGGAACATAAGCAGATAAAAGTAAGTAATGAATAACAACCTCCTGAGTGTCCCTGCTGTTGGTCACTGGTTTGTTCTCATTGTTTTCAAGAGTTATGTGCTTCAGTAAACTATTGGGTATGTCCTTAACAATGTGCCACTTTACAGGGAAACAACCAGTCCACTTGTCTTGTTGCCAGTATTCTACATTCTTATGAAAATCGACGGGTCCTACCATCTCAGCAAGTCCAACAAATTGGCCACTGGTATTAACCTAGTCAAAACAGATCAACCAAAACTTATTTAAAGCTTCGAGCATAAGGTGAAATACGTAACAAAAAAATCAAACATATCAAATGCTCACCGAAAATAAGAGAAAGATGGGGCAGCCAGTGGATTTCTGAGCCTCCTGGAAAGCAGCTTCAAGCTTCTTGTTGCCATTAGGTGTGCTGGCCCACACATTGTACTTGATGCTCTTATGAACATCGTCTTCACTGTAGGACTTGATGATAAAAAACTTGGCCTCGGTGTAATTCTCAGGGAAATCAGCTTTATTGTACTGTTCCTGATCTGGAACAGTTGTATCAATATCGTCCTTCCCTTCGGAAACTGGATCGGCCAATGGAATATTCTGCCCCTTGACAGCTATTGTGACAGGTGCAAAGCCCTTCTGATTGTTAAAACCCTTGGCCCTTGGTCCGCGGTTTAGCTCATTCAAGCCATCGACACTCTCATTGCGGTAACCAAAATAACTGTTTCCTCGCCCCCTGGGCTTGTATTTGCTATCGACAGACAACCACCCATGGGCGCTAAGCCTTGAGTCGTAACCACCAGCTCCATAGCCCATACCTGACCTGAAAGTGTTCCCATAATGGCCATAAAATTTGCTTGGGTACATCCTGTTCATGAATCCCTGAGTGGATATAGGACCAGACTGCTGCAACCCCTACAGATAAGTAAGAAAGGCAACCAAATTAACTAAATTAAGTTACCCAACAGAATCAGTTATGAACATTCTTCTTGCAATCAGTGTAATAGCTGATTATACAATTATGAGCTATCAGAAACTGTATATATTAATCTACCAAAAAAAAGAAACTGTATATATTGGATCTAGACAGTTAAAGTCCAACTCTAACATCAACAAAAAAAAGAATACACCATCATAAATCATAAACACTGCAAAGAACTAAAAAGATATAGACAAGCATTCCTTCTCATGTCATTTTGAAAGGTAAAAAATATTCCTTACCATGTAATAGGAACTTTGGCGATAATTATGATTCTTGGAAGATGGAGCATTGTTACCCTTCGAATATGGAGCTACTCCAGAGTTCTTGTGCTGCCCATCAAAGCCAAATCTTGGGCCCTGATAACCTGAACCAGGATATCCCCCAGGTAAAACACCCCTCCCATGTGAATTAAGAGACGAATTCTGATAAATTGGTTTATACGGAGTTGAACCATTGTTTCCCTTGACAGCACCGCCATTCACAATGCCAGTAGAATTCGTTTTGGTTGCTTCAACAGGCAAGGGCTTCTGATCAGTCCCAGCAGAAGTGCAAGGCTCAACTAGAGGAGTAGCTGTTTGACTAGGAGTAAAAGAGCCACTGGTAGGATTCAGGGGCTGAAAATATGGGGGATACTGATAGTGCTGAGGACCATATAGCTGACCATCATTCACCAATGTTGGAACTGGGGAAGTTGCTGGAGAATACGGGCCATAAGGTGCATAGCCATAACCATTGTGATACATAACAGAACCATTGTCCCCATAAACACCCTTCAAAAAACAAGATCAATTTCAAGAAACAAAATTCTCAATTAGCAATAAGGTGGTGCAAACAAAATGCAAAAATAACTTACAGATGCCATGTCAACTCCATCTGTATTAGCATATCTTGAATAGTCATCCCATTCATTTCCAGTCCCATTGTAACCTAATATAACAAGCAACCAAATGGGCACATACAAAGCATAAATAAATAGCACCCTCAATTTCTACATTACATCACACTGAAGGGTTCAATAGATTTCTACTAATGTCTTTATATATAATAATACACAACACCAATTCAGCATAATCTTACTTCCATAGTAATATGCAGGTGAGGGGTAACCATTAGGAAGATAGCACAACGTTGGATCCATTATATCAGGTAGGAATGGGGTGAGTGAGCGCTCAGATGGCTGGATCTGACCATTAGCAGCAACACTCGAATCAACTCCACCATATTGGTAAATAGAAGTCTGCATCAACATAAAAAGAACTCTCAAATAAACAAATTTTAACACCACACAGACATATATCAACTAGGTGAAGTTGAAATTTAATTTACCTTCTTAGTAGGCTCAGGAATTTCCAGAGACTTGGCCTGAGAATCAATTGATAAATTCTGAAGTAAATCTGCAGCTTCTGTAAGAATGAAGATGAAGGAATACAAATCTACAAACCATTGAAAATTAATCCGCCAAATTTACTATCCATTTATTTACACAAGATTCAACAAATTTGATCCCAGGGAATCCCTTATATTCTAATAAAAATTTCGCAGCTCATACATATGTGCATCAAAAACAAACTTCAAATTGAGTAACATATGCAAAACTATTCCAATACAAAACATCTACACGCATCACACACCCAAAGATACTAAACAGATACCTAGTTTAAATTTCTAGCACACAAGCCCCGAATCAAACAGCAGAGACGGATCTACCTATGATAAGACTAAACACAAAGCCTGGAAGAATTAAATTCAGCAAACAAAACCCCAAATTCAATCAGAAACAAACAGATCAAATTCCAAAGTGCAACTCATCAAAATAAAAACAGCAAAGGATACTCTCAGTAGAAGGAGCAATGGTAGCCATGACCGGATACGATAGAAGGATAAATAGATAGGTGGATCTCGATAGCTGGATAACGAAACAGTGATAAAAACCCTAAAACCCCAAAAAGAAGAGTATAAAATTAGGGATTTGGAGATGGAGATAAAGGTGGCGAAGACTGGAGAGTTCGCAGCCGCCAAGGGTTAGGGTTTGGGCTCTGCGAAAGAAAGAGGGTTTTGACAGTTCGATAGCGGTTATTCAAATACCACCACGGCTCTCTTCTGGGCATTTTGGGTATATTGATTTTTCGACGGGTTTTATTGTCTTTTCTCTTTTTATATCAGTTCACTGGATTTTGGAGAACCAATCAAAACTATGCGGTCTCAATTAAAAAAAACAAATCATTAAATATGCTATTATTAGATATACTGTTTTTCTTTATTAAATTAGTTTGTGCCATAAAAATATTTTTCTCATTTTGCAACTCAAAATAAAATTTTTTAAAGAAACATATGTTAAAGTGGACAACATTTTACCAAACATTTTTTTCCATTAAACAGTTGAATTTTAACTTGTTTTAATCTTATTTTCATGTTACTTCAACCAAATAAATTCATTATATATTTAATATTCACAAATATATATATATATATATATATATATATATATGTATATATATAAATAGCCGAGCAAGAGGTAACAAAAAAAATACTCCAAATAATAATAATAATTGTAATATGATTTTATGATAATAGTTTATAGTACCATCAATATGTCAAATTATTATATATTTTTCTTCTGATAAAAAATAATCAACATGAACGAAGAAAAATAACAAAGCTAGAAGGCAAAAACAACAGAACAACAACGAACTGTAGAAACACCATATAAATCTTGCAAAATAACTGCAGGTGTTGATCCAACCAAATTAATACCCACATATGCCTAAGAGCAGAATAAGCTAACCAAACATCACAATAATTTCCTTAACGGTAGCAATGAACGATAAGAGCTTGAGGAACCTTGGACAATAAATTCCTAATGCAACTGCAAATCAGATTGTAAAGAGGTTGTTCCACCTATAAAGTTGAAGGACTATTAAACTGTATTCAATATTTAACATGAAATATTTTATGTAAAGCTAACATTATATACATACATACATGCATACATACATACATACATACATACATATATATATATATATATATAAGTAATTACTGGCAATGTATAACATGATTATTTGCTTATGATTTAGTTTTTCTAATAAAATATAAATAATTTGAAAATCACATGTATAATTCTTGTATTTGTACTTGCAAAAAAAGTTATTATATAAAGCAAATACTCCGCTTATAAAAATTTAATCAAATATTTTTAAAAAAAATTGAAAATGGATATAATGGAAAGTTTAAACATGTTTTTTTGTCATTAAAAGTAGACTTGGTCTATCAGCGGCTCAAAATTGGAGACTGAACAAGGAAATTACTACAAAGGCCGACCTTACCCGAACCCGTAGAGGCATGGGTTTATTTAGGGAAAATTAAAGAATATCTCCTTTTTAAGTAAAATATTTTTTCTTTTACAATGATGGAACAATACTTTTATTTTCCCCCATTTATTAAGTTTAGATTTTTGTTTTAACTGAATTTTCTCTTTACCCGTGAAAAACGTCTCTTCTTTATCACTATACCTTTTCTTCTTCCTCTTCTCCGTCCCTGCTTCTTCTTCGTTTTTGCTCTCTCTATCTCTCTGTATTCTTCTTCTTCTTCATGCTCTCTTTCTCTCTCTGAATCGCGATCTTAACCAAATCACGATTTGTGGCGTTTTCACACTACGTCATAGATGACCTGTCGCAACCAGAATGGCTGGTGTTGCATCGAAGTGTTGCGAATTTTGAAGGAAAAAAGGATTTTTCGAAACACATTTTGAAAAGTGTTGCAATAGATATTTTTGTTGATTAAATACACTTTCATCGCAACACTTTCAGTCTAACCGTTGCGAAAAACTCTGTGAACAGTGAATAAATGAGGGGCGGGAAGTCTCCCACTAATTATTTGGACGGAAATTTTTTATTAAAAAATAAAAATTAATTAACAAAATATATAAAGCACAATTCTCTTTTCCTCTAATTTTTCTATCTCACTCGTTCTAAAGCCTAATACCAAATCCCTAATATCATACAAATCCTAAATCTGATCTCTGCTCCATCCTACATCGTGGTTGCCGCACCGCCATCACTGCTCAGTTCTCACCTCTCTGCCGTCATAGCTTTAAATTTCCAAACCTAATTTTATCAAATCGATTTCAAATCCAAATCCACCGTCGATGAAGCTTTTCTCGAAGGATTGAAGAAAGTGGCTCCGAATATCGACCCGCCTAATATTCCATTATCCTTTATGAAACCTCGTCCCCCTACTCCATCTACCATTCCTTCTAAGCTCACTGTCAATTTTGCACTTCCCTATGCATCTGGGCTCCCTGCTAAAGAGGTTTGCTTTCTCTTTTTTATATCTGATTCCGTCTATTGATTTGTATTTTAGAGGTATTTTTTATATATTTATTGTTTCGATTTGGAGATTATGCTTCTTGTTTTGGTTACCTTTTTTTTATTGTGTTCATTTTGATCTGTTGAGTGTGTTCTATCTGATATAGGTTCCAAATTGACGGCTAAATGTTCGTTTAATTATTTCAATGTGTTTTCATTTTATGGTTTTTATGTTACCATTGGGATTGATTTTCAATGCTACGTGTAATTGTACAATCCATCTGAAACTGTACTTTTTTTTTCATTTGACATACTTCAGAGAAAATGTGTTCTTATTTTATTTCCTCAGTCAATGTTATACTTGGATTGAGTTTGAAAATTATTTTTACATCTCTGTTATATTCAGTGTTACATTCATTTTTGTATGAGCTTTTCTTGAATATCGATGTTAAGTTGATTGAGTGATAAAATGTTGCTAGGGAGTACCTTATTTTGTTAAGTTGCATATAAAAACTGAAAATTTATCAAAGAATTGGTTTTTCTAGTTGTTCTCTTGGAATGTAATCATGCGTCTAATTTTCTTTTCATCTAATTTTCTTTTCAAGCTCAACTTACTGC
>CATIWQ010439186.1:0-20926 GCA_949673415.1 Euphorbia schlechtendalii
AAAGTTGTTCTGACCCTCTAGATTATCTAACAGATTCAGTTCTAGACACTCAGATGTTCAATGATTCGCCGCAGAGTAACACATGAAATAACTTTTCTAAGTCTAGCGCAAATGAGATAAGACTGTTATATAAACCTGGACAACATCAATACTATGCTTAGTACTGGTCACTCTCACATAGCCACATTTAGCAAGTTACCATTCCAAAAATGTTGGCTCACTAAATAGCATTATATCATAGATCTAGTGATTATACATGATATTGTTAACCCCGAAACTACTCTTAAAATTAACGCTAATGCATATAACTTGATTAACATAAAAGACTTAACATGAAATATGCATTATGACACATAGACATATCATAAACTTCAAAATAGAAAGTATTAAGTAGAAAGCAAAGCAAAGTTGTAAGGTATGCAAGTGAAAGCTAAAGTTGATCAAACCGTATCCACTCTTTAATGGGAGTCGTTAATTCCCGCAATTCCTGTGTCTGCTTTGAATTTAGTCTTGGCCCGTACAGAACCTTCGCTAGGATGCTATTCCTTGCGAATATCGAACAAATGAATATTGAAGAATGAAAACTTTTATTCATAAGTGATTTGCAAGTACACTTATACAACAATTACTCGAGAGTATAGAGAAATCTAGTGATCGAAACAAGGATTCGAATCACTTAAACATTTTCTCGCTAACACTTAAGAACGTAGCAAATCTAACTGTACACACACTATATATGCACTCTTATTTCTGCACTTCCTTTATTGCACTGAAGGCATACCACACCTTGATGCACGAAATTGTTTGGCATTGGAGCCCTATTTATAGAGTTTGAAGGGTTACGTCTATCTAAACGAAGAGTCACATCCATTGGTGAAAGATTGTATCTCTTCAATGTGATTGGTTGAGAGGCTTTGATTCAAAACATAATGGATAGGCACCTTTTCATGATTGGTTGACTCCTGATAAGTGTCTTTTCGTTGGTAGTTGATGGCGGTTGATGGCGGTTGATCATACTTATTTGGCGGTTGGTAGTTAAGAAGATAATACCAGAAAACCGTCCATGTCGCAACCGCGATATGTGATTCATAACCGTGAACCTTTTGATTGGCAGATTTCTATTTCTGATGTGAATAACTCGCGACTGCGAGGCATTGTCGCGACCATGAATTGAGTTTTCTTCATATTTCTCCTTGTAACTTCACCGATCTTCGACAGCTTCGATTCTAATCCAAATCTTCAAGTTCCACGCATCATTTTGCACCTTTTTCACTCTTTTTTCATAGAATTCCACTTTAGTTCCTTTTACTCCAAAGATTTACCTAGTATCTGCATTTGCATAAAAAATAACTACATACCACTTGAAATCTTTTATACGAAGTATAAAAATGACTAAAACTATAATGTTTATATTATAAAATTATTATGATAATAAGTGTAATTATACACTTATCAGATAGGGGAGCTCTAATAAAGGTAAAGAGAACCCTGGAACAATCAGTTTGGGTGTCATCACTCATGTTGAAAGTATCATTTCTAAGGCTAAAGGCACCCAACGCAAGCAATTTGCTACCACTTGCCTAATGAAAAAAATGTTCAAGTGGTAAGAAGTGATGAGGATGCTCGTGATTGTGTGGAGATTCTTAATCAGGAAGAATCTGCTCTTCTCAATTCTAGCATCCCAAGCCTAATTCACACTCAGTCTAAGTCTATTCCTACTTAAATTAAGTTACCTGAGGCTGACCCATCCTTGGGTCAATCAACCAACCCCTAAGTAACCTTTAAATCCTTCCCCCATTTCATCTATAAATCCTAACCCTTCTTCCCCAGTAAATTCTTAAATTTCTTCTTCCCTTATAAATTCTCAAATTCCTTCTTCCCTTTTAAATTCTACTCCTCAAATTCCAGAAACTGTAAATTCTCCTGATTATACCCCTTCATCTCTAAACCATTCTTCACCTCCTCCTAAGACTGAAATTGCAATAATCCCTTCTATTGTAAAATCTAAACCTATACCCACTTCTTCTTTTGTATAAAATACTACCTTTCCTAACCTTTCTTCCAAACCAACCTCTAACCCTTCAATCCCGCAGATTGGAGAAGTTCATGAAGTTGAGAACTCTGCTCAACAAGAAAAAGCAAGTGAGGATGTTGCTAAGGTAAATTTTATAACCAGTGAAGCAACTCCCTCTAGCAGCAAGCCAGTCCAAGAGGACTTGGCTGATTCAGCCATCTTAGCTGAGATTTGGGAGTTGGTAAGGAAGAAATTCCCAACTCTCAAAACTGATGTTGAGTTGGAAGAAGGAGTAAGTTGTGTGCTACTATCTCAAGAATTGATAGACTTGTCCGCAAAAGCAAAGGCTAAGCTACCATAATTCGATGGGAACTCCAGTATTCCTTTAGAATCAACTTACTATGAAGAATTTGAGAAGATTCAAAGAAGCTTGTGTTCTGCTATCATCTGGCGAAAGAGAGTGGTAAAAGCCATATCGATAAGATGGCTCTGATCTTAACCGAACTCTTTGATTTTGTAGCTAATCTCAATGCAGTTGTCACTTCTATCCCCACATCTGCTGTTATCGATAACACGGTAGCAAGAAAGATGAAGGGTAGTATTAATGCTCCTGCGTATCTTAGTAGCTTAAATTCCACATTGGTAACTCAAGCTACACATTTTCATAAGTTTGGTGAAGAGCAAGCAAAAATAAAGAGGAGCATAGACACCAAGATCAGCAATCTATATAAAGAAGTTGGTTTCACAAAGGATCTTGGTCGCAACATGTGTAGATTGATGGAGAGCATGTCAAAGCTGATGGTTAGCTATAACAAGAACATTGATAGAGTAATCAAGACTGTTGATGAGACTACCAAGAAAGTTGAAAGGCATGTGCTGAACCTGGATGTGCTAGATGAGAAATTTAACTCATCCTGCAAGCTTATCAATGACAATATTAATGACTTAGTCAAAAAGGTACAAAAAGCTCTTCTTGATGTGATGAGCAACCTATTTCCAGAGCCAACTGAGTCAGTCGACCCAAATACTAGTCTCTCTATGCACAAGAAGCTAAATGCCATCAAGGATCATACCCATGATATGTAGAAGAATATAGATCAGTTGATCACCATCGAGATACATGATTCAAGGGATATAGAGTTCACGGTGAAAACCATGAACAACTTCTGCCCAAGGATAATTAACATGGAGGCAAAGCTAAAGATTGCTCTTACTACTTCAGATTTCAGAGGTTTGTTGCAATGCTTTAAATAGTTTGCCTGTCAAGGATTCGACCAAATTGCTCATCTCACTCGGTGCCATCATCTACTTCTAGAAGAACTTGACTGTCAAGGCATCTTATTGCTTAAAAGAAAGGAGCAGGTAGAGTCAAAAAGATTTCCACCCATCATAGGGAAGCAAGAGGACTTCCAAGCTCCTATCAACTCTTTTAATCTATGCCTAGAAGAAATTGTGAATGTCTAGATAATAAAGAAGGAGAAAGTAGTGGAAGATGCAACGAGGATGGCTTTGTAGTATCATCATTCATTACCTCAACGATCTCATCATCCTCAACCTCAATAGCCTCAACAACAGCAACAGTCTCGGCATCAACCGCACCATTCAAGCAACTATTCAAAAAGTGGGGGCTCATCCTCTAATCACTCTCGTAGATAGTTGTAGGTAGACTTGTAATTCTTTTGCGCTTAATTGTAATCACTTAGTGTAAAACACATTTTGTGTATTACCTAAGTTTTTAATATCAATAAAAATTTCAAGTTTGTTATATCTCCAAGTTAAGAGCTTCTTAACTCTATATTTTTCTATATTATGCATGCTATTTTTGCTCATAAAATTGTATCAGGAATAAATGAAAATACTAGATTCAAAGAAAAGCTGAAGTCCTAAATCGAAGAAAATTACTCTAAGTATGGGGAGTTAAGCTGATTGAAGAGAATCCACTTAATATGGGGGTGTTCACTCAGCATGGGGGACTCTTACATCATTTATCAGGTATTTCTATATATTTAAACTATTATTCAATTAATCTCTTCTACTACCTAGTTTGTTATCTATTCCAAAATGAGGGAGATTTTTCAACCCACATTAATAGTACTTCACATACTTAAATTATTTGGAAATAACAAACTTTCTAGGATAGTGAAATTAGTTGAGTACTAAGTAGACTCTTAATTATACATGTTTACTTGAGTTTGTTTAAGGGAAAATAACTCAATTTACTGAGTTTTTAATTAAGTTATGGTTTAGAGTAAGAAAATCTTAGTTCTACCTAGTATTACATAGTTTACAAGCCTAATATTACATAGTTTACATAAAATAAAAGCTATGTGGATTTTATTTTATAAAAGCTGATCTCTTTGATACTTAGAGAAATAAATGACACAAATGCTTTTAACGCTATCTGTGAGGGATGGAATATTCCATTGATGCTTTTTAGGATAAAAAGCACTGAAATTAAAGAAGATATTGAAGTGGTCCTCACAACGAAAAGGTGTCAACACAAAATGTTGAAGAATCCTCACTAAAGTCTAAGATAAAACGAATCCTCTGACTTGCATTGTTTCTCAGTGTTTCCAACCAGAAAAATAACAAGCTTCCATGTTGTATCTCATGTGCCTCTTTATCTGAACAAAATTGCTTGAAGAAATGAGATTTGATGCATCAAGATTAATGGATTAATCTCACGCTTCATCATTTAAAATCTCTATCTCTAAATGTCTTGGAATTTGTTTCAAATGGATAAATTCTAAGCTGTAAAGAGAAAAGAAATTGAAGACAAATTAGGATGAGAAGTTTGCAACTACTACTTCTAAGAACTTTAAAATATGAATAGAAGACTTAAGTAGATGTTCAAACTTGGTGAATCACCTCGAATTGCTTAAGATCTGAAATACTTTCCAAATAATTCCCATCATTCAGAAATTCCAAATCAAATAATCTAAGCAAACGCAACTCAATCAATCTATTTGTAACAAAGAGAATCAAATCTTAGATTTAACATTGTAAAATGATTTAATGCTTTTATAAGTTGAAATCCTTAGTTCACAATTTCTTATTCAAATCTAAGTGACAGTTTAGGAAGGATACCTAAACTATGTTTTGAGAGCTAGTTAGAAAGGAAGGTACTTTCTGTAATCCCTTCTACTCGCCGTAAAGGCTTCTTCGCCTATGGAAGGAAAGAAACACTAGTGGATTAAAGCTGAGAAAGGAATCCAGGGATTGAAGGTAGGCTCGGGGTATAACCAAGATAAAATCTCAAGTGTTGAAGTTCTAACCTTTGTCGTTTCTCTTTCTCTCTATTTCATAAGTTTATCTTGAAAAACTAATATGAGCTGAGTAAAGTACTCAACAGCGATTGAAGATAAACTAAGTCAATGAAGCTGAGTAGCTTATAGTTTTTAGACCGGTACTCAGCCTGAGTTACTCAGCACCCATCTAAAAACTAAACATGGAAAAGAATTTTTGTAAACTCTAAAAAGAACAAAGTAACTGCATTCACTCCCACTCTGATGTGTTTATAAAGCTATTTCCGACCATCACTAGGTTACCAGCACAATCATCTCAACAACAACCTCATGTAAGAGGAAGATGAGAGCCAAAGAAAAGATAGACTAGCTATAATTGTTAGTAAAAATTTTAATAGGGCTCAATTGTATCCAACTTATTATAGAACACACATTGTGTACTTACTAAGTTTATCTATTAAAATTACAATTTTTTGCTCCAAGTTAAGATCTTCTTAACTTTCATGTACTATTAGCTTCTTTTAACATGTACTTTGCATGAATAGATATGGACCACAAAGGGAGAAGCTAATTAAGATAAGTCCCAAGATTCAAATGAAAACTCACTTAGTATGGGAGAGCTTAAGGTGTGCGAAGGAAATCCACCCCGCATGGGGGATTCCATGTTGATTATAGGGTGTTCATTAAACATGGGGTAGTCTTACAGCGTGAACCAAGTATTTTATATCATTAAACTTTTCTAAGTTAATTTTTACTACCACCTAGTTTTTTATTTGTTCTAAAATTGGGGAGATTGTTGAACCCAGCCTACGGCCACTTTATAGTACTTGAGTTTTGGAAATAACAAACTAATTAGGATAGTGAAATAATTAGGAACTAAGTACACTCTTTATTAAGTAGTCAGCTTGAGTGTGATTTGTGATAAATAACTCTGATTGGCATAGGCTTAATTAAATTATGCCTTAGGAATGCAAGGAGTTATGGTGTTGAGCTATTTATTAGGGGCAAATAAAATCAGCTTCAAAAGTTTAATTGATATGTCTCAGCATAAACTATGTTATTTTATGCATTTTTGAGTACTTTAATGCAAGTAGCTTTAAATGAGTTATGTGAAAATAAAATATTCTAGTTTGATGTGTTTTGGATTTCAAAATGGATTTGGTGCTGAAAACAAAGGAATATTCAAGTTGTCTAAACCATTAAAAGTTGTCCATTTGGATGTTGGCATGATTACATTAGTAAAGTCCATGTTAAAAAGTGGTCTTTTAACATGCGTCGTTTTCCCAACATCACTACGCTAATGCAATGTTAGTAAGAGAGCTAATCACATATCTCTAGGTAGCATCTTGCACTCTCTACAACCAGATTTTTTTAAGGAATCAACTCTTAACGAGAATATAATTAAAAAATTAATATTGTTTCTCAACGAACAAATTCATCGTCTCTAAACATCTTTAAATCTATCTCAAAAGGAAAGAATTTCAAGTTGTGAAGAGAAGAGATTTTGGAGCTTAAAGAAATCTAAAGCTATAAATACAGACTGAAGCAAACGATGACAACTTGGTGAATAACTTGAATTTCTAAAGAATTCAAGCTTTGTACAATCCAACACAGCCTTCCAAATTCCCTCAAGAAAATCTTAAAAAGCAAACAGCTAATCCATATTATGTTTGAAATAGAGAGAAACAATTTAGATCTAGATTCTAGCTATGTCATTCACTATAAAAGAACCAACATTTTTATAAGTTGAGTTCTTGTTCTTGATTTGATTTTAAAACTGAGTGATTAATTTTTGAGAAGGGCACTCAAACTGTAAGAGTGGTAATTAGCTTGGAACGTATTTGTTTTAATCCATCTACCCACTGTCAAAGGCTTATTTACCTGGTTAAAGGAGTTGAACACTAGTGGATTAATGCTTGGAAAAGAATATGGGGACTAGAATTAGGCTAGGGACTGAACCTATATAAAATCTCAGTTGGAAAGTTCCTTTACCTTATCTTTATCTTTGTCAGCTTTCACTCAAACATAAGCATCATTCTCTCTGTTTTATTTATCTTAAAAAACCAAAAGTTTGTGACCAAACCAAAGTCAGTTTAAGCTGTGTGGTTTGCGGTGTTTTCATCCCACAATTTGCGCACAACATTTTATACATAGCATGCATTAACTTAATATGGTTATGAATTTTAAAATCTAAAAATAATAATTTAATCGACATTCACCCCCCTCTGACTGATTCTTTAAGCTATAAGGACCAACAACTTTTTATAAGTTGAGTTTCTTTCAGTTACTCTTATTAATTAAATTGAGTGATAAAAAAATTTAAACAGGGTACTCAATTTGTTTGATGGTTGGATAAGCTTGGAAGGTACTTCCTTGTAATCACCTGTTGTCAATTGCATCTCCACCTATTTAAAGGAGCTAACACTAGTGGATTAGAACTTAGAAACGGATTTCAGGGACTGGAGTATGATAATCCGAACAAGGATAAATGTGGTGTTAAGTTTCTTTTCTCAACAATCTTTGTTTTTGTCAGTTCATATCACTTAGCATAAACCTCATCTTTTCTCTTAATTTTTCACTCAGTGTAAAACATGTTTCTACTAGGTAAGTTTTACTCAGCATCAGCTTGACCAAAACTTAGTTCAGCTGTGCTGTGCCATTTGGTGTTTAAACACTTGTATGTTGTTCGCATATCTTTCATATCATCTTAGTGAATCTATTAACCTTGACCAAAGTTTTTAAATAATCAAGTTTAATCAATGAAAAGTGATTCACCCGCACCCCCCATACAAGCCAGATTGAATTCGATAAAATTTTAACCAGTAATTTCATCAACATTGTTATGTTTTCGATGACAATTCCATTTAAAGTTAAGACAAGGAGATTATAGTTGGTGCAAATATTTGAGATTATAATTATTTCCCTTCGAATATTAATATCCTTATTAATTTGGGGGTTCGTAAAATTTCAAATTAAAATATAATATAATTATAATTGTCTAGAAGCTGAGAATCTACTCAACTAATATTTATAGTATAAAAGAGTACAGCCAATTAAATGTAGTGTAAACTGCACAGCCACTCATCCCTGGAAATAGACATTATTTAACTACACAAAATAGGGATTTTGTATATATGAACAATATGGGTAGAAACGTATCGACATGGCAATATTCCGAGTGCAAACAATGAAACATTGTGATAATTGTATTATCAACTGCAGCTAGTAATGCCTTGAAAAACATCTGCAAAATATTTTACTATTGAGATTTCAATATATGTAAATATTTGGACATGATTTTTTTAAAATATTTGCCTCATTAAAGCTTACAATAAGAAAAATATTCAACCCGTCTAGAACATGACTCGATCCTAGAATCTTTAGAGTTCACAACTTCCATCTTAATCACTAGGCTAAGACCTTAATTACATATTTGGACATGATTAAAGTGTGGGAGGCCAATAATAATATTCTATCCTAATTAAACATCAATAGATGCATGGTCGAGCTTGTTTGGGATTGCTCCACTCACAAACTTTCCATAGATTAACATATGGTTGACCGGATCACTCACACTATAACAGAGGCATTGCTATCACGCTCTTCTAAGTGGTAGCGGGCCCCACCCACAAGTAAGGAAAAAGTCATTTTAGGTCTTTGCAATATGTCTAACGGTGTGCTCCAACCACGCACTCCTCTACTTTTAGCATTTCATTTCTTCAGAGCTCTTCTTCTCCCGCAAACCTCAAGAGTATTTCAAGTGCTTTGTTTTCTCTAATCAACCAACTTTCCTTTACTCCGGTAAGTGCTTTAACCTTCTTGCTTCTTTTAGTTTTCATTCTTTGCATACTTCAGTACTTTTAACTATTCCTATATTTCGTTTTCGTTTATGTTTTATGGAAAATCAATACTCAAAGTATTTCGTGTTTCTTCGTTTTCATATGATTTCATCATTTTGGCTAAATCAAACCCAATGATCCACTGATTCCCCCCCCCCCAAAATTTAGTTTTCAGGTTTTTTTGAAATCATAGATTCATTGTTTCTAGCTTTAGGATCGACGCATGGAGATGGTAGAATATCTGTCTAGTCAACCTAGTAGTAGTACCGATGGTAGTGAATGGAAAAGATGGGTAAAGGAGCATGTATTTGATACTTACTTAACATGCCTCTAAATACTAACGCTTCTTCTAAACTTCTATGTGCTAGGTTAAAGAGAAAAACCAATCGAATCATTGATTTCGAACCTTGAACATCTAATAAGGAAGGAAATGGGCCACTTGAGGTGGAGATTATGAGTGATGCTTAAAGTTTAGGAGAAGATTCATCCATGTGGTGGATAGATCTGTCAGATAGGGATATGTCTGGGTTGATTAACGAGGACTCGGGAGAGAATGTGTTGGGTGACTTAGATTTGGGAGCCGTCGAGCAAGCTTCACAATTGCTCAACTCTAATGAGGATGCCTCTTCATCAACCACGCCTTTAAGGGAGAGGAAGATGACGCCCAGGGTGGACATCATGGTTTCCATGATCCATGAGTTTCATATCACCCATGAGGCGGTGATGTTCAACTAGCTTCAATAATGTCACGTTATCCTTCCAACTCAAAATCAACGGGTGAACACTCCTCCCCAAGGTTATTTTAGAATATATATAGATAATTTGCGAAGCAGCTTCAAATATCCTCTTCACAAGTTTGTGTGCGATCTTTCGACCATATGGGGATTTGTCTAGCTGAGCTTCATCCCAATGCATGCACAGATCTAATGGGTCATTTCTAGCTATGTTTAGATGTCAGTTTTGAGTTCACCCCTTCCTTCTTTAGAAAGATTTGAAGAATCAAACAAAATAAAGGTGATGATTATTATGAACTGACAAAGCCATCCAGCTCTAGCTTCCACAGATTCAAAGGAAAGCCATACTCTAAGCATAACATTAAGGAATTCTAGTTTTATATCTACGTAGATGAAAACCATCCGATTTTCCCCAAATAGTGGTCAAGTGAGAAATCTTCTAACCTATTTAGGATGGCCCACTGAGTGAGTGATCATAGGGTAGATTTTTTTAAGAGTTTGACACCCAACATGTGGAGGCTACATATAACTTTATTTCTCGTTACCCTGAATCTTTTAAAGTTATTTATTTGTAGAGTACTGATCTATCGACTGGTACTAATCCTCTTTTTCTTGTTTTATTTTTATTTTGATTTAGGCATGTCTACCCTTGAACAAATTGTTGATGATCTTTAGCCGCCAAGAAGAAGGTGATAAGAAGTAGCCAGAAGGCGCCAATCACTCTAAAGATGCCTGCTTAATATAGAACAAAGCCTCTTATGGGCTCATTTGCATTAAAACCTCCATTGGCGAGCATTCTTAATGATCAACAATTTAGAAAGAATAAGAAGAATCCTCAAGTTTATGTTTTTATCAAAATTTTTCTTATCATAGAGGCATCCATCTTGTTATGAATTTTTTATTTATGTTATGTTCCTTGTTAGTTTGTTGAGGTGGTGCTAGAGTTTTCTTCGCATTCTCTGCCAAGGACTTTGTTGGTGTATTTGTTCACTTGAGGTGTGCTGGGAGTCGATTGTTAAGACCTCAAAGTCCACTCCCTTGTCAAAGGATGTTTTCACCTTCCGGTGGATGAGAAGTTGAAGGAGGAGCTAACTATTATCCTCTTAACTATACTCCTTTAGGACATTACTTCGGTGAGATACTTGTGTCATAACAATTTTATTTCAAAGATTTTCATCATCACCTGATTATGTGATCTTCTTCTTTTAAGAGATGATAAGGACTTCTAAGCTCATCCGCAGGGTCTGATATGACATCTAGTACGTACTGAGGTATAAAGCTTAGTCCCAACGTCAGAAGGAGCTTCAGACAAAGCATAATGCTGCCACGTGGAAGGTTGGTGAAGCAAAGAATGCTCAGGTGCTAGCTCAATGAGAAGTTAAGAAGGTGGCTCTTCAAGCACAAAGGCTGGAGGAGGCCATTTCCTTGATCAAGGAGTTGGAAGAGTCTTTGGCTAAACCTCAAGAAGAGCTAAGGAAATGCCAAAACAACATCTGAATTTATCAACAACCAGTTGTTTGAATGCAGCTACCTTTGTGGGTAATGGGTGATACTCGGTTTCCAAGCCATCCACTCTGATATCTCAGATGAATTAGTTATAGAGGTAGACTTTCCTAGATACACGGACTTGTAAGACCACAAGAAGGGAAAAGAACATTTTGAACCAGAGGATGTTGAACCCAAGTTAATAGTACTTCACAGTACTAAAGAAATTTTGGAAAAAATAAACTATCTAGGATAGTGAAATAAATTAAGTACTAAGTAGACTCTTAAATAAACACATTTACTTGAGTTTGTTTGAGAAAAAATAACTCAATTTACTGAGTTTAATTAAGTTATGGCTTAGAGTAAGAAAAGTGGAGTGAGGTTGAGTATTACATAGTTTATACAATATAGACTTAGCGAAGCTGAGTAGCTTTTGTTAATTAAGATCTGAGTTCTTTTGACACTTAGAGAATAAAATGACACATGTGCTTTTAACTCTACCTGTGAGCGACAATTATTCTTTTGATACCTTTTAGGTAAAAAGCACTGAAATTATAGAAAATATTCATGTGGTCCTCATAACGAAATGTTAGAGATTCCTTGTTAGCGTCCAATGCAAAAGTTATCCTCTAACATGTGCTGTTTCTCAATGTCTCTGTATAACTCTGCAATGACAGCAATCAAACAAATCACAAGCTTCCATGTTGCATCTTGTGCGCCTCTCTATCAAAACAGAATTGCTTGAAGTAAACTAGTTTTTGATGCATCAAGAATAACTTATTAATCTCACGCCTCAATGTTTATGTTATTTATCTCTAAACATCCTGAAATTTATTTTAAACGAACAAATTTGAAAGTTGTGAAGAGAAGAGAAATTGAAGATCAATTCAGGATGAAAAGTTTGCAACGGCTACTTCCAACACCTACAAGTATAAATATTAGATTGAAAAAGAAGTTCAAACTTGGTGAATCACCTTAAATTTCTTAAGAGTTGAAATACTATTAAATTTTTCCTAACATTCAGAAATTCCAAACCCAAGAATTATAAAATAAACGCAAATCTTTCCATCTATTCGTAATAGAGAGAAATTAGATTTATCATTGTAAAAGGATTCAACAATTTTTATACGTTGAAATCCTTAATTTGCAATCTTTCAACTAATCTAAGTGACAGTTTAGGAAAGCTACCTAAACTATGGCTGAGTGGTAGTTAGAAAGGAAGGTACTTTCTGTAATCGTGTCTACCCACTATAAAGGCTTTTCGCCTATGGTAGGAAATTAACACTAGTGGATTAAAATGTGAAAAGGAATCCAGGGACTGGTTGTTGCCTTGGGGTCGAACCAGGATAAATTTTAAGGTGTTAACTTTCTTAAACCTTGTCGTTATCTTTATGGTGGATCTTCTCATTTATCATTCTCTTTGTTTATAAGTTTTGCTTCAAAAACCAATCCAAGCTAAGTAAAGTACTCAACATAGATTAAAGATAAACTATTTAAGCAAAGTTGAGTAGTTTATAGTTTTTAGACTAGCGCACAACGTAAGTTACTCAGCATGCATCTAAAAAATGAACTTGGAAATTTTGTTGTAAATCATAAAATGAACCAAGTAACTGCATTCACCCCCCTATGCTTAGCTATTTAAGTTATCTTGGACAAACAAGTTATATTAGAGCAAGTGCTCAACTTCTAGACTAATCATATAAGAGTTAAAGATCCAAATGGCTTATAATGATAATAGTTCTGGCTTAGGGCAGATAACACTCCTTAAAGAAGGAATGGTTGTAACCAGGCCTCCAATGTTATAACACTATACATTTTGGAAAAATTGAATGAAAAATTTCATTTAGTCATAGAGCATGCAAGAATGGCTAGCTATAGAGCTGGGCCCAAGAATTTCCACAACTATGCGGAATGGGGAGCGTATCTTAGTTGATCCAAAAGACTATGATGATGCTTACCTAAGGCTTCTCAAAGAGAATGTGGCAACTTCCAATTACGTACATTATGCATAAGATTTTATATAGAGTTTAATAGGGTCTTGGGCTACGAGAAAGTGCAAGAAATCTGGAGGACACTAGAGATTACCTACGAGGGGACTGACAAGGTCAATGAATCCAAGATCAACCTCATGCTCCGAGAGTATAAGCTTTTCCATATGGGCACTAGTGAGGGTATTCAATCCATGAATACCAAGTTCATTGTATGTTGAAGAACATTCATAGATTTCTCATTGTTGAGTGGGATGCCAAGAAGAGCGTGATCGAGGAAATTCTAGACCTTAAGACCTATAGCTATGATGAGTTAATAGCCACCTTGTTAACTTAGGATATGTCCTTGAGGAAATATACTGATAACTCTAAAAGGAGTAAATGCAAAGAGAAAGTAGGCAAAGCTATTACCCTGAAAGCTGACTCATCTAAAGAATCAACCATCAGTGATTAAAATGAGCAGATGCCACTTTTGAAGAGGTGATTCAAGTGCTTCATGAAGAAGGATGGGAAAATTAATAAAAAGAAGTTTTCCAGTAAAACTAGGGAAAATCAACACTAGTGTGGAGCTGAGGAAGGACCTAAGAAGGAGTATAGTAGGACATCAAATGTTCTGGATGTAGTGAGAAGGGTCATATTCAGTCATCCTATCCTAAATACAAAAAGGATAAATTCAAGAAGAGGTTTGTAAAGAAAAATGAGGCACTTGTTGCCACCAGGAGTGATTCCAAGGAATCTTCATCATCAGATGAAGAAGTTATTGATTGCTTGAACCTCTACTTAATGGTGATTAAGAATGAAAGGGGTGAGAGCTCAGCATCTGCTTCCAAGAGCAATTCATCCACTGCTAACTATGATGTTGAGTAAAACAAAGGGAAAAATCCACAAATTGAGGTACATCCTAAAATCACTTTGTTAATAGAAGAGTTCACCCAAGTACTCTTTGATGTGATGAAACTGACTAATACGTCTGGCAAAAATATCAAAGAGCTAGTGTGGAGAAGTGAATATTAAGAAAACAAAATTGCTTCCTTATCTTTTATTATCCACTTTCTTCAAGAAAAATTTGACTCTTATGAATGTCAAAAAAGAAATCTCCCTAAAAATTAGAGGAGTTGATTGTTGAGATAACAACTTTAAAGGAGAAATGGGTTCTTCCTCCAGCCAATAATCTATCATTGAGTAACCAAACGCCCAATTCTAAGAGGAATAATTCATCTACAAAGAAGAAAGTGAGCCAACCAAAAGAAAAAGCGGTGTGTGGCTTTTGTTGAAAAGGTAGACATGCCATAATAATGTGTATTAAAAAACTGGTTATTATTATGAGTAAGACTGGACTAAATTAAGCGCTGCTAACAAAGGAGGACCCAACTTAAAAGCATGGGTACCTAAGAAAATGTAATTGTTTTGCAAGTGAGCCTAAGGATCCGCTGATGGCACTGGAATGTGGTATTTTGATAGCGGATGCTCTAGGTATATGATAGGATATGAAAGCTAGTTCATCTCATTGGATCATAAAATAAATGGGAGTGTCAATTTTGGAGATAACCAAAAAAGGAAGATAATTGGGTGCGACATTATTAGTGTTTCTACTGATTAATCAAGACAGTAATTGAACGTGCAACGTTGCAAGGTGGAATTTCAAACTTAAAATTAACCTAAAAGGATCTCTTAAGCATGTCATGATTGATATAATCTAAGTTGAAACGTTCCATAGATGCTAATAGGTTTATAAAAATTATAAAAAAACCCTAGCATCTAAGTTTAGAGCATTACCAGTTGATGCGTGCTTCTCTCTTTTAATTGGATGCGACGTTCCCTTAGAGCAATTTGGTAGAACTCCATTAGCATAAGCCTCTAAACTAGGACAACCTCTATGATTGATCCACACGTATCTTCACCAACCAAAAACTCATTGAGGTAGAACCAGTTAGTAGACAGTAGCTGCTAAACAGCTCGAAAACCAACCAAAAAATATAAAGTTAGAAGGCTCATTTCAAAATAGAAAGAGCCTTCTGAGATATTCTTCATTCCTTAGAGAAAATCATGGAGGATCTCGCACAACTTAGGAAGAAAGTGATGTCGAACTTAAAGAGAAAGGCTGAGCTGAAGTGTGGAATAATGAGAGAAGGGGATGCTTACTTATAAGGAGAGGGGGAGTTATAGACTCCCCCTCAAAAACAATTCCCATCCCACATAGCGGGTTAGCCGCGTGGGTCACTTGGACCAGCAGGATAACCCATAGCTGCCTCCAAAAGGCAAACCCTAGTGGGCTTGCAAGCTTATACGCTGGTGGGCTTATGCAACAAGCCCGTGCTAATAGCCCATGAGCTTTTCAACTTGAGGGGTAGTCACGCAGGCCACACTCTAAACATCCCATGTTCATTTAGGGTCCACTCGCAACGAGAAAAATTCCCTTGATCCACTCTGTTCAATTTCCTTATTCTCTTTTTTATTCATAATTAATCTAACGATTTCAAAATCCTCAATATTCTCGGCATAGACCTAGTCTATACGTTCTTTACTCAGTCTCGTAAAGATCCAAAGTGTGTGACCCAATAGGATCAGGAAGTATAGAGCTGCTAGAGGTTAAACTAAACTTGGCTTCCCATCTGGAAACCTTTAGGCTTAATGTTCCAGACTAATATGGAACCCGATAACTTTAGATTATCAAATAGGCTTTCTAGCAAAGGCGTAAGATCCCCTAATACTCCAAACATCACGTGCTTGTGACTTGATATGATTCTACAATACTAACCAATACAATACACTCCTTATATTAGGTTAAATACCATCCAATTTATTGAGCTCGGTATTAAGTGTTAGCTCATGTAATAGCTGTAGCTATCCTGGAATTAGACTTGTTCATGAAGAACACCAATAATGTATTAAGATTGACTACACACCCATTCCATCAATCTTATACTCTTATCAAAGGTTTATGAGTGTGTATCTTAAACAAGGGGCCCTAAGGTACATCTCTCATTATATCACTAAATTAGGAGCAATGGATCTCATCTTAACTACTCAGATTACCAACATGTGATCATCACTATACCCATAATCACCTGTATCATCCTAATCGCCAGGGCATGAATAAGTATGACCCAAAGTATAGCAACTCCTACACAAAGTAACCAGTATCTCAGGTATGAGGATACTTGTACTGCTACTACAATAAGATATGACACCAACACATGGATAGAGTTATTTTCGAGTTTCTATCTTATAGTAGTCTCCAATGTATTACCCGAATACATTCACGTGTTAACTCAAAGTACTACCTTCAGCTCGTGAGATTGGCTTTTGGATCTAATATGAGGAGTAAGCCTACACATGTTAGTCTATCCGCTACATTGATGTCCAGTCTCAATGAAATAATGACTTGGGATATTTAAACTATTCATATTAACACGTATGTGCAGTTTTCACACCACATAGCTCCCACTATATCCTTTCAATTTTACGCTATGAAGTAGTCATGGACTTTATCTTATCAATGCGCATGTACATAATACTATATATATAATACACCAGTGAGATATATAAATAAATAAAAGCATTGATAAACAACAAAGATTCCTTAATTATTATAAATAATAATCCGAAACCGTTTGTACATTGTAACTAATTAAGATATATCGCCCTAATTGCCTATAGGGCATAAATCATGTCTAATATTTTCTCCTTATATCGAAAATTTGTCTCTTATCAAATGACCTAAGTTTAACTTGCTAAGCGTAACTCAGGTTTGTGACAAAGGTAGGAAGGTTACTTTCGACTCAACAGGTTACTCAATCAATGACTGTAAGACTAACTAAAATATACTCTTTGCTCCTAGAATTAATAATGTATACATATTGATTTATCCCCTAGAACCACTAATGTTTATCTCATATTGAAAGAGGATAATATGTGGCTTTGGTATAGAAGGTAGGGTTATATAAATATGAACATTCTGTCCAAATTAACCAAAAAGAAATTAGTTGTGAGTTTACCCAATATCAGCTTTAAGAAAGATAGACTTTGCTCAGCTTACTAGCTTGCTAAGCACGTTAAAAAGTCATTTAGGTCTATAAATAATGTAGTAATTAAGAGACCATTAGAGCTCCTCCAAGTAGATCTATTTGGTCATGTTCAACCTATGAGCATGGGCAGACTAAGATTCTCATCAGTGGTTGTGGATGACTTCACAAGATTCACTTATGTAGTATTGTTGTGTAGTAAAGATTAAACCTTTGAGTCTTTTGTCAAACTTAGTAATTGGATAATGAATGAAATAGGAACTAGTAGAATCCAAAGTGATCATGGACGTGAATTCGAGAACTTTCATTTAGAAGAATTTTGTTAGCACATGGTACTAGCCATAACTTTTCTTCTTCTTATACCCCTAACAAACAAAGGAAGAACAGAACCATAGTTGAAATGGCTCGATCCATGCCGAGTGATAACAATCTACCAAAGTACTTTTGGGGAGAAACTGTTAATACAACTTGTTATAACTTTAATCATGCTTTAATTCGCCCTATTCTTGAGAAGGAACTCAATGAGCTTCAGCGAGGGCGCAAGCTTAAGATTGGTCATCTCAGATCATTTGGTTGTAGGTGCTTCATTCTAAACAACAAGGAGCAGCTTGGAAAGTTTTATCCAAAGGCTGATGAAGGTATCTTTCTGAGTTACTCAACTAACTACAGGGCATATAGAATATATGTCAAGAGAATTAGCTTATTAGAGGAGTCTATGCATGTAGATTTCGATGAAACTAAAAATGTAGATAGATGACCTTTTGATGAAGACAAAGGAGTAAATAAGTAGGAAAATAAACTCGGTATTCCAGTCTCTATACTTCCCAACCCAGAATAAGAGCTAGAAGCTAAGGAAGTTAAAGTTGACAAAGATCTTTCAATCAACTTCAACGAAGCAGAAGATCAACCTTAGCCTTAATAACCCAGCATAGAGACTCCCATTGAAGATTCGAGTCTTCTAAGAGAGTTTAGAATTCATCACATTTACCCACTTGACAGCATTGTAGATGATGTTTATAATCTAGTGATGATGCAAGGATAGCTTAGTAGAATGATGAGCCATCCAACTTTGATCTCATTGATTGAATCCAAGAAGTTCAAAGATGCAGACGGAAATAATTATTGGATGATTATGATGTTAGAGGAATATGATCAGTTCAAACATAATGGTTTTTAGAATCTAGTTCCTATGCTTGAAGGAAAATCAATCATCGGCACTAAATAGGTTTTCAAGAACAAGCTTGATGAAGATGGATTTAGAAATAAGGCGGCCAGGTTTATTGCTCAAGGCTATAATCAATAAGAACGTATAAATTATGATGAGACCTATGCTACTATAGCCTAGCTTTAAGAAATAAAGATTCTATGTGTTTTGCCATCTCTTATGAACTTTATGTTATTTCAAATGGATGTCAAAAGTACAATTTTGAATGGCTTTATTCAAGAGGAAATGTATGTGCGCCAGGCTTTAAAGATCTGAAAAATCATTAACATGTCTTTGAATTGAAGAAAGCTCTTTATGGATTGAAGCAAGCTCCTAAAGCTTGGTATGAGAGGCTGACAAATTTCCTAATCAGCAAAGGCCATGAAAGAGGAAAAGCATATACGATTATGTTCATCCGATAAAAGAAGGAATATGTGTTATTTGTCCAAATCTATATGGATGATATCATATTTGGAGTAACCAATGAAAATCTTTGCAAGGAGTTCAGGAAGCAAATGAAGAGTGAATTTCAAATGTCAATGATGGGAGAGCTCAACTTTTTCCTTGGCCTGTAAATAAAGCAAAGTGAAGATGGAATCTTCATTAGTTAAGCAAAGTATGCCAAAGAAGTCTTGAAGAAGTTTGATATGGAGCATTTGAAGCCAATGTCCACTCCTATGGCTACTGATACAATTTTGAGTAAAAATGAAGCTGGTAAGCCTGTCGACAACATGTTTTATAGAGGTATTATTATTTCTCTTTTATAGAGGTATTATTATTTCTCTTCTTTACTTCACAGCTAGTAGGCTTGTTATTAAGCTGACCCCAGAGAATCTCACTTAGCAACTGTTAAGAGAATTCTCCAATACTTTCAAGGTTCTATTGATGCAGGTCTGTGGTATTACAATAGCTCAGATTTCACTCGTAGAGGATTCACATATCCAAACTATAGAAGAGATAAGCTAGACAGTTGATAAGTGTATAATTACACTTATTATCAATATAATTTTACACACTAAACACTATAGTTTAAGTCATTTTTATACTTCATATAAAATATTTCACGTGGTATGTAGTTATTTTTGGTATGTAGTTGTACTTCATATACTAGGTAAATCTTGGGAGTAAAATGATCTAAAGTGGAATTCTATGTAAAAAGAGTGAAAAAGGTGCAAAAAGATGCGTGGAACTTAAAGATTTGGATTAGGATCGAAGTTGTCGAAGATCAGTGAATTTACAAGAAGAATTCTGAAGAAAAACAAAATTCACGGTCGTGACAACAATTCACGGTCATGACTTGATACACTTTAGAAATAGAAAATTGTTAAACAAAGATTCACGGTCGTGACTTGTATATCGCGGTCGTGAATTGGATGATTTTTTGGTCAAATCTTCTTAACTACCAACTGCCAAAAAGGATTGATCAACCGCCATCAACTACCAACTAAAAGACACTTATTAGAAGTCAACTAATCATGAATAGATGCCTATCCATTGTGGATAAGATTAAAGCTTCTCAACCAATCATAATGAAGTGATGCAATCATTCACCAATGGACACAACTCTTCGTTTGGATAGATGCAACCCTTCGAACTCTATAAATAGGGCTCCAAACCTTACAAATTTCGTGCATGATGTGGCATTGGAATTAGAAAAGTGAGAGATATAGTGTGTGAGTAAATATAGAGCGAAATTATTTAGTTTTCACTATGTTCATAAGTGTTAGCAAGAAAATGTTTAAGTGATTCGAATCCTTGTTTCGATCACTAGATTTCTCTACATATTCGAGCTATTGTTGTATAAGTGTACTTGTAACACTTATCAATAAAAGTTTTCATTCTTCAACATTTGTTTGTTCGATATTCACAAAGAATAGCATCCTAGCAGAGGTTTTGTACGGGCTGAGACCGAATTCAAAGCATATGCAGGAATTGCGGGAATTGACAACTTCCATTAAAGAGTGGATACGGTTTGATCAACTTTAGCTTTCACTTGCATACCTTACAAATTTGCTTTGCTTTCTACTTATACTTTCTATTTCAAAGTTTATGATATGTCTATTTGTCATAATGCGTATTTCGTGTTGAGTCTTTTATATTAATCAAGTTATATGCTTTTGTGTTAACTTTAAGAGTAGTTTCGAGGTTAATGAGATTGTGTATAATCACTGGATCTTTGATTTTAACGCTATTTAGTGAGCCAACATTTTTGGAATGTTAACTTGCTAAATGTGGCTATGTGAGAGTAACACGTACTAAGCATAGTAATATTGTTGTCCAGGTTTATATAATCATCTTAATTCATTTGTATTAGATTTAGAAAAGTCATTTCATGTGTTGTTCTGCGGTGAATCATTGAACATCTGAGTGTCTAGAACCGATTATGTTAAAT
>CATIWQ010439235.1:0-21890 GCA_949673415.1 Euphorbia schlechtendalii
CTCCTTAAAATAATTGCAAAACCAAGTAGTGTTGCTACCACTCGCAGTTTTACCTCTATGATTACTCACCAATTCCACCGTGTCACTTGACACATTACTAGTGACCACTTCATCATCCTTAGAAACTCGAAGTAATCGAGCGTACACTTCTGAGATTGAAGGGAGTGAGCCTCCACCAGTAATCAACTAAGTGCGGGCTACATCATACTTCGATACCAAGCCTGCTAGAAAACACTGCACCTGCACAAGCTCCTTTTGTTCTTGCATTTTCTTCACATCATCAACAATAGGAAAAATCGATCGCTCTTCTTCAACAGCATTTTTGAATTCAGTATACTATTGTTTAAGAGAGCAACCCTTTTGATCTGGCCGGTAAAGTTTAAGGAGTAGGTTGTGAACATAAGACATATCATCTTTAGAAGCATACATAAATTCCAAATACTCCCATAAATCTTTAACAGTTTCATAATGAGTCACAACATCATCAACGGACGGGTCAAGGGTGTTTTGGATCAAATTAAAAAGTTTATCATCATCCTTTACCCATTTCTTTTTAGCTTTTGGATTCGAAGGTGGTTTACCATCTAAATGATCTTCTAAATCAACTCCATTCACAAACCTACGGATGATTCTCTTCCATTGATTATAATTTTTACTCCCAATTAATTTCCTTTCCATGATTTTAGATGAGCCCACACTAATTTCAGTTACGACTTTCTTTTCAACAATATCCCCCATTATATTAAGTCACACTAACACAAATAATAGAACCGAATAGAACAGCCAGAACAAAACAAAAGTAATCTGCCCAAACACAGCCAGAACAAAACAGCCCGAAAATGAAAACTGACCAGATGAGTATGCTGGAAATTAGAAACCGACGCTGCCGGTAAAAAATCGTTGGTGAAGGATGAGCCACGCGCTCTCACGTGCCGCGCGTGTGATGGGCCGCTGGAACTGTAGGTGGCGCGTGTGGCTCACGCGCTGCTCAGAACGTCACCGGAAATTGTAGAATAGTTGATCGGCGCCTGGGTATGCTTAAATGACGGGAGGTGAGACAAATTGAATTGTCGAAATTAGAGTTTAAGAAAACTCTAAAAGAAAACAAAATGTTTCTGGCACAGAAACACCTAAAAAAAGAAAAATTCAGACCAGAATTGCTGGCCCTGATACCATGTTGAGACAAGAGAAAGAAAGAAATGTATTGTCTGATTAATAGAGAGGGGAATACACGTATATATACAAGTAGTGATGATGCAATATAGGTAAGTAATAAATAGGAATTAATAGGAATTAATTCTATCCTAAACTGATGCTGAAATTACTCTTTAACTAGATGTACATTCCTTTACAATAGTATTATTGACTGTGCCAATCAGTCATCAGTTGTCTCTTGTAGATTCATAATTCCTATTTTGATTGCAATGATTTTTAGTATCATTAGTTTTCTTTGGTGGGTTATATATTGGAATTTACTGATTCGTGGTGGTATATTTCTTTTTCTAGGTGAAAGAGCATTTGGAAATGTTTGCTATCTTGAAAGGAGTGGAAGAAGATGGTGTGGAGACTATTGTCACTGACATGGTTGACGAAGTGAGTTTCTTTTCCGCAATATGATCATCTGTGCATATGATGCTAATATTTCAAACTACAACTGCTTTGGCTTTTTCAAGCTGTAAATTATCAACTTTTTCCTTCTGGACCTATGCATATCTTTTTCAGCCTGCATGGGAAAAGAATTTCAATCATTTTTCAATTGTAGTTATATTCTTTTCCTTGAAACCATTTGGTATCATTATGTCCCCTAATAATGAATCAAGAAGAAATTTCGGATAAATTTCTTTTGTCTAATGATAATGAGATATTTTTTGCCCAATTATCAAGCTTTGGATATTGTAAAATGGTTAAATGGCCGTCGAAGTTGTAAACTAAAGTCTTCAATATTCTAATACTGAATACTCCTATACACAGGCACTACGTTCTTTCACTGGCTTGTCTGCCCTTTAATAAACACTTCTACGTTTTTGTATTCATGGATGACCTTTTTGGGATCAAGTGTTATCACTTGAAGGCGACAGATTAATTTAAAGTTAAAGATATTAACCTTCACGACATGGAAACTTTTGAAAGTTTCTATAGGCATTTTTTCCTTTCACTTTTTATTATTACTCGGTTGGCATTTCCTTTCATTTGGTTAGTGTATCTTCTGTAGGGCTGGCGTGTCATCTTACTTGTTCAATGCATTTTGATGCTACTTCCCATGTACTTTGCGTGATCATTGTCTCATGTCTTAAGATGTTTAAGAGTGACTCATGTATTCTCAGGTGGGTTTGGCTGATAAAGTGAACACTCCTGTGAGTTCGCTTTCTGGTGGCATGAAGAGAAAATTGTCTCTTGGAATCGCTTTGATTGGGAACAGTAAGGTGATGCATGAATTTGATGACATGTGATTCTTATTTGTTGAACTCTTGGGAATAAATATTTCCATATGTTGCAGGTTATAATTCTCGACGAACCTACTAGTGGAATGGATCCGTACTCAATGCGTTTGACATGGCAATTAATAAAGAAAATAAAAAAGGGCCGGATAATATTACTTACTACCCACTCGATGGATGAAGCTGATGAATTAGGAGATCGAATAGCAATAATGGCTAATGGTTCTTTAAAATGCTGTGGAAGGTTAATTCTTCTGAAATTCTATTGTGACTGATAGCTTTGTGATTATTATACGAATTTTTATTATAAACACATTTTGTTACAGGTTTGGAAATTTTGTTTTTTATAATTAATCATGAAGATAATTATTATAATTTATTACTTGAATTCGTGTCTGCAGCATGAATTATGATAGAATTCTTATACTATGGCATGAGTACTGATCATATGTACTGACATTTACATTAATTTTATATTTTTCATTTTAAAGTTGGTTATGGTAATGTTGATGATGTATTGCTTTCAACAGCTTTCGCATTTTAGTTTTTCAAGTATGAAGCTTTAGCTGATTTCATATTTCCTTTGGAATATTAAGACTTCAGGACTTTTCTATATTGTTGAGCTAAAAATAGAAGCTTGGAATGGATCTAAATAGTCATTTAAGATTCCTAAAAAATCAGAAATGTTAGTTATAACAAGGTAGCTTCTAACAAATTAGTCTTATGAATTTAGTTGTATTAAGAACACCATGTGCATTTTTTGTCCCACATTATGTTCTACGCAGATTTTAATAAACTGAATGTTTTTTTCTAGAAAAATAGAAGTGTGCACGATATGACCTGTCTTTTACAGATGAAATATCAATCCGTATAATTTACGTTTGAATGTCTGTGTTTGACAGCTCTATCTTCTTGAAGCATCATTATGGGGTTGGATATACACTCACTTTGGTTAAGGTTAGTCCAATTTATGATGATTTTGTTATTGAACTTGTTTGTTATTGTGTCATTTTAGCATCACTGTTTTGGCATTTTAGTAAACATTTTTTGACTTCTTTCAGTCTGCACCTACTGCTTCTGTGGCTGCTGATATTGTTTACCGTCATGTTCCATCAGCAATATGTGTGAGTGAGGTATTTATCTAGCTTTTGCATGAACTTGGCATTTCACTAGCAATGTTGCGTGAGGTATGGTGTAGATAGGCTATCCAACCTGATGGTAAAACCTTAGGTTGATCAATGCCTCTTTGATAAAGAAACTTCTCTTAAGTTGTATTTACAATTTTCAGTTTAGAATTGTAACATAATATTTTTGAAGATCGTTTTTTTAAGGTCTTTCAGTTTTTATCATCTATATTATAAATTTGGGATGTTATTTTATTTGATTTTTCAAAAGAATTTATGGTTCTATTTTTTTTAACATTTGTGTTGGGTTGATCTGCCCATAGGTTGGAACTGAGATTTCCTTTAAGCTTCCCCTGGCATCCTCGTTATCATTTGAAAGAATGTTTAGGGAAATTGAAATTTGCATGACAAGATCAGTCTCTACCTCAGATGCAAGTAGCAACGAAGAAGAAATCCATCTTGGAATTGAAAGTTATGGCATCTCAGTTACAACTCTTGAAGAGGTATTTTTGAGAGTTGCAGGATGTGACTATGATGATATTGATGATCTCAATCAAAGGGTCAATCTTCTTTCATCTGGTCCTGATGTTCCTACAGCTTCACACAGTCATGCCTCCAAAGGAATTTTTGATTCCAAACTTCTCGGAAATTACAGAAAGGTTATTGGTGGCTTTTCTTCTATAATAGGTAGAGCCTACAGTTTGATTGTTACTGCAGTGTTAAACTTAATAACATTCATAGGCATTCAGTGCTGTGGTTGTTGTATCGTTTGGAGGTCAACATTCTGGCAACATACCAAGGCGTTATTTATAAAGAGGTCTATAAATTCTAGAAGAGACAGGAAAACAATCTTTTTCCAACTTGTAATTCCTGTTGTTTTCTTGCTTTTTGGTCTTCTCCTTCTTGAGCTCAAGCCACATCCTGATCAGCAGTCTATTACCTTGACAACTTCTCATTTTAATCCTCTGTTAAGCGGTGGCGGTGGTGGTGGCCCAATTCCTTTTAATTTATCTTTGCCTATTGCAAGAGAGGTTCGTTCAATATATGTACTTATGATTTTTTGCTGGTGGTTGTTTAGTCATTTCTGTCAAACTTTATTTTTAGAACTTTTAAACTCTTAAATATTACTATTCTTCAGGTTGAAAAATGCATTCATGGGGGTTGGGTTCAAAGTTTCAAAGAGAGTGCATATAGGTTTCCTGATTCCGATAAGGCATTAGCTGATGCTATCAAAGCAGCAGGGCCCACTTTGGGACCAGTTTTACTTTCTATGAGTGAATTCTTAATGTCTAGTTTCAATGAATCATACCAGTCGAGGTAAGTGATTCTATAAGTTGAAGGACTTGATTCTCTTGTTAGTTTGTCATTCACTGAGATAGTCCAAGTTGTGCAGTTCAATTCTTATTATTTGGGATCTGTTCCAGTCATTGCATTAACTATTCCATTTTGTCCTTTTCAGAAACTGTTAATTTGTGGATTTTTTTTATATTTATTCTTTTTTCCTTTTTAGTTGAATTCCTGATGTGCTATTTTAAAGAAAATAGGGTGAAGAAAATGGATGGCCCATATTTTGCATCTGTAGTTCTCATGATGGTCTCAGATCATAGAATATTAGTGGGGCATTGCTAAATGAGTTTCTTTGTGGAAATTATAGTGGTAATAGGTCTTTTATTGGTGGATCATATGAAATCTCAGTTATTCTAGATATATTATGGTGGTTTGGGTGTCTTTTTCGTTCCTTTCTCTTTTCTTTTTGAAGTGACTGCAAGCGTTTTACTTCTGAGCTCTGTAGTTCTAATGAAATTGGATCGAAGTGCTTGTATTGTGTGTATTGTTCCACATATTTTATAGCATCGAGGAAATTAGGTCTGACCAAATTCTTAACCACTTGTAGATAAGTAAGAATACCAATTTTGTTTTTTCCTCCACTGCTAGCACAATTATTACTTTCACACCTGCCTGATTTCCTGTACCAACCAATGAATGATTGAATCACTGGTAAAGAATTTTTGTTACTTTGTGCTCTACCTCTGTTATATTTTACTTTAATTTTTTCACGTTTACAAGAATTTGTTTTGGTGTTCATATTTCGAAATTCATAGATAGAACTGAATTTTTGTTCTACTGGATTGACCTGTTTCAGAGTTGCATTTCTTGTTGAGAGTAGTATCCACTCACAGAAAATGTTAATTGATAATTTATGGATCTGATCCTGTATAAATTCTGATTTTTTGTAGGTACGGAGCAGTTGTGATGGATGATCAATATGATGATGGAAGTTTAGGTTACACTGTTCTGCATAATAGTACTTGTCAGCATGCTGCTCCTACGTATATCAATGTAATGAATGCTGCAATTCTGAGACTTGCTACTGGTGACAAGAATATGAGCATTCAAACACGTAACCACCCTCTGCCGATGACCAAAAGTCAAATCATGCAAAGACATGTATGTTTCTCTATCATGTAAAGTGTTTCTCTATCATGTATGTTTCTCTGTGAAGATATGCCCTAGGAACAACTTAAATTGAAAATATTTCTCTATCTTCATATATGTATGTTCATTTTGGTATAAGAATAATTGTTTTATTTTTGTTTCTTAAATAGGAAGTAAAAAAAACTGATGAATTGGATAAAAAAGGTGGGGTTGGGGAAGAAGAGGGATTTAGTTGTCAACATGGTAGGATCGAAGGAGAAAAGGAAAGACTAGATTTAAAGATAGGAAATCTGTTATTCATTATATTTTATTACAGGATGCGGAATCTTGGTCTTGTAAAAGGTCTTCTACTTGATGTGTCTTCTACAAAAAGGCGATACCTTTTTATGTTCTTAGAATTTTGAGCCACTTCATTTGCAAAATTATTGAATTTAAATCTCGAATTTTGGTGTCAATTTGCAGGATTTGGATGCTTTCTCTGCTGCCATCATAATTAGCATTGCATTCTCATTTATTCCAGCATCCTTCGCTGTCGCCATTGTGAAGGTATTGGTTCTGAATGTTTAAGATGTCTCTTATTAATTATACAAAGCTTACGCACATAATTGTATCTTTGTTGATGTGGATTGGTCTGGCACCGTTACTGCATTTAATTTTAACAATGAGCTTTGAAGATGACAATGCTAAGAGGTTTTGATGATTAATTCTTACCATTATTTTAATTTGATACATAGTTGTTAAAGTTTTACTCGTTGTTGTTAAATGTGTGCTTTGGGCACCCTCATTCATAGCTCAAGTTCCTCCACCTCGCCATACCCTAGTCGAACTCACGTACCATTGGTGCATGCTTTGCTGTTCCTGGGTGCACATTGAGATACTTTGTGCCTCTAGTACAAGTTTTTTTAGGGTTTGTGTTCTGTTTAATCTTCAGCTGGATTTTGCTTTTATTCACAAGGCTAAGGTTTTCTCTAATGCAAATGCAAATCTTGTGAAACTGAAATGGTTTGATCTTATATATCAAAGAGTTCATACTAAAAATGTTTTGATGCATTAAATTGACTGTTGACTGAAATAGTTCATACTAAACACTGAAATGTTTTGATATTGGATACTAATTCTAAGGTAGTAATGTCAAATTCTATTGGTCTAAAATTTCTTAGATTTGACCTCAAACTTTCGCATAGACTTTTAATTAACTCGGAAATGCTCACAATTTGCATTTTTATGTAGATATCCTTTAAATAGACGAAAGGAAATTCTTATTACATGGTTTAAATCTAGTTTAATATCCGCAAGTATTCAGGAGAAGCTATAGTTTGTAGCAGTAGAATGACTTCATTTTTTGAATTGATTTTTTCATAGTTTGTTTTGTTCAATATACTCTCTTTTGATGTAATTTATACTGATACCTCATTTCTCAATTCTCTTTTGATTGTAATTATTGGGAAAAGCATCCTGCCTAATAGTATTGAAAAGAAAAGTTGAGTTGAAATTGTTATATTAAGTGTTTATCAGACTTCACATAAATTATCAATTTTGAAGTGCATGGATCGATATTTTTCCTCATTAGCATCTGAGATATTGTAATTTGTAATTATTTACTTATATCTTTGAGTAAATTATCTTTGTTTTCTGGCTCATATACATTGCATGAATCTTTCTTTTAAAGATACTTGTCATGTAGAGCGCAAAGAATATTAGCTGTGACTTAAATCTTGATAGATTTACTCCATTCCTTCTGCAAATATTTTGTCTTTCCTTGCCTTACTGCTCTTGTAGATTTATCTGGTGCGGTATTTTCTTTTTCCCTTTCTTTCTTTCGTTTGCCACTTGAGTATTTACAGCTTGACTAACTGATCGCTAAACCTTTCATATCAAATACATGTCTCCGTCTCCTCAATATAAACATCCTCTTAACTGTGAACCTTTTGTTGGCATACAGATACAGTAGATAAAATTATTCGAGCTTATTTTGTATTTAAATGTGTTTTCCAAGCATAAAGAGGAAAAATTTATTCTGACTATCTTGTTTGATTTAGGAACGCGAAGTGAAGGCTAAGCACCAACAATTGATTAGTGGGGTAGGGCTACTTCTCAGTCATAATTTGATTTCCAAATTTTACTTTGATATATATTTTGGTTGTCAAGTCTTACTTTATATTTGTGACTTTCTTTTGTTCTTGTTTTCAGGTTTCTGTCCTTTCATACTGGGTTTCTACATATATTTGGGACTTCTTCAGCTTCTTATTTCCCTCAGCTTCTGCAATACTTCTCTTTTACATCTTTGGTATGTTCATTGTTTTCCAGGTCCAAAAGATTTGCCAGAAAAGTTTCTCCTAATTAGCTTATATGCAACCTAGTTCTGATTTGCACCGCTTATAATTTTCTGATCCTGCCTCACACAATACATTGGCTTTTTTTCTTTTAAACAAATCAGTTTGATACTGCAGGTCTTGATCAGTTCATTGGAAGGGATTGTTTCCTGCCAACAGTTTTGATGTTTTTGGAGTATGGTTTAGCAATTGCATCCTCAACTTACTGCCTTACTTTTATATTTTCTGATCACACTATGGCTCAGGTATTGCAATATCTCATCTATCATTAATATCCATGTCATTAAGTTCACAAGATAACGATGCATTGTTTACCATATTTGCAGAATGTGGTTCTGATGGTCCATTTTTTCGCTGGACTGATTCTTATGGTTATTTCATTCATCATGGGGGTTATTGAGGCAACAGCTACTACGAATAATTTTCTCAAGGTTGCTTTCTATTTTTTTTCTGCTGTCAATGATGGTGTTTCATTGACTACTTAAAATGTTTAAACCTTTTTGGATATTTTTTAAATTAATCAAATGAATGCAGTTTTTCTTTTCCTTTTAATGATGGAATTGTGGGATGTTAAATTGAATGTTTTGAGCTTCTGTGAATGGATGTACTCTTATGAATAAGAGTTGGTAGTTGCTGACTATCTGTGGTCTATGTAAATATATTTTCAGAACTTCTTCAGATTATCACCTGGGTTTTGCTTTGCTGATGGACTTGCTTCATTGGCTCTTCTACGACAAGGAATGAAGGATAAAACTAGTGATGCTGTTTTCGATTGGAATGTTACTGGTGCTTCCATATGCTACCTAGGAGTTGAGGTAAAGTATCTTCTTCCTTCATTGTATCTTATGGTATTGGCATTGTGACACGTTTGGTGGTAGTCATGTTCCACTCTGAGAAAAAGAAGTCTTCCATGACAGGGTTCTTGTTTAAGTTTTACAATCAATTATGTTGCTAATTATGCTAAACACATAGTAGTCAAGGACGTTATCAAAGTAAAAGGGGCTCTCCTGTCACATATGTGCACAAGGAAAAAAAGTCGCATGCCCTGAAAAAAACATTGAAAATTTCTTGTAGATATTTTAGGTGTAGAAAATTCATAAAAGATAACTGTTACAAAAATTTTACTAGGAATAACAATTGGTAGAACCAAGTCCTTAAGAATCCCGAATTGAAGGCAATTCGTATCTAAAACATTTATAAGTATAAAATATTTATATTCTAGTATAAAAATCATTTATAATAAATGTTAAAAGTAAATCTTCAATAGAAAAAAAAAATATAATATATTATTGAATCATAAAAGTGTTGAAAAAATATTTAATACTGAACTATAAGGATATCTTGTAAAATCATGTAACCAAAGTATAAAAATAATAATTAAAAGAACATAATTTGGATTAGTAATTAAGTGTTTTCATTATCCCTTCAGTTTCTTCTTATTAGTTGTCTTCTTCTTACTAAATAACCCAATTTTTTCCTCGTCAAAGTTGCGAAATGGGCACTGCAATTTTTCTCTGATCCATTTATTTATTCAGTTTCATGTTTCTGTCCTTGGGCGCTTGAGTTTTTCAGGCACTGCGCCTTCGGTGCGCTGAGTGCTAGGGGCACATACGCTGTGCCCCGTCCGTACCTTGAGCACCTTTGACTACAATGACTGCACATAAGGCCAGGGGTAACCTCGAAGTATTCCAATTTTGTAAGCTCAACCTCATTTATAACTGATGGAACTCAAAACTGAAAGCAACCTGAATTTAAACAATTTCCAGAAGTAAGACATAAGTTTTTAAACCCAAAACAATATTTAAACCCAGTATAATAAAAGTAAAACTCAGAATATTTCAAATCCAACAAAAGAAAACACAAAATTACATTCCACTCTCCATAACATGTTTCTCTCTCTGAACTCGGATAAGAATAATGCCTTCGGGATCCGGCAAGAAACACGCTGCTGAAATCAGCCGTAACTGTTGCAGTTCTTGTTGTCCAGGCCTGGAAGAGTTTACGGAGAGATTGCTCTCTAATATTGCAGATTGAGCTCTCAGCAAATAAATCAGAGATTACTACCAAGTTTTCGCTGCCGGAGAACGGTTGCTGGAAAAAGACACTGAAACAGGAAAAAACAGATCCAAGACAAAAACATAAAACCATTAAAGTCATCCAGGCTCTAATAGACTAATACCGTGGACTACATTTTGATAGTTCTGCATTGTATAATTCATAAGGGATTTACTATTATATACACAGATAGGATCTGCAATAGGAAACAACATTTTATTTCCCACAATCCCTCTGCAATAACTCTTATGATCTTTAACACATGCATTATCTTTAATCTTTCTTTCCCTTTCCTTCCTCCCTAAAATGTTTTACATCAAACACTACTTTAAAGTCTTACATCACGTGGAAGTTCAAGAAACAAATATCATTAGTATGTGTTGAATTTGAGTTCTAGTTGTATTAAAAAAATCCCGTTACTCAACTAGTTTTATAAAGATTGTCATACAAGGAACACGGATGCTACTAGGATTCAACTGTTATCTTGAGCACAAGTGTGTTTTACAAACCCTAATGGCATAAGCTCAGCAGCTCTTGGCTAGGTTATGGATGGTTTTTCATTTTGTGCTGTTTTTATTGTCGTAACAATCAAATCATGCTCCTTGTCAATTAGTTTCTTTTGGTACAAGATTAATGGAAACACACACTAATAACTTTTTTTTCTCACCTTTGCAGAGTATCATATACTTTCTGTTTGCAATTGTACTAGAATTGCTGCCTTTCCACAAATTTAGCCTGGGTACGATAAAGCAGCATTGCAGGAATTTTGGGATTCTCAGACATGACACTACTTCTGGATACTTAGAGCCCCTTCTCCAATTCCCTTCAGAATGTGATGTTATCAATTCTGATGAAGATATAGATGTGCAAACAGAAAGAAACAGGGTACTTTCAGGATCTGTTGATAATGCCATCCTATACTTGCGCAATCTTCGGAAGGTACTCACATTGTGTTTTGGTTTCGGATATTTCTTTCTGGAATATGCTATTTGTTTTAATTTTAATGTCTATGATTCCAGGTGTATCCTGGAGGAAAATACGGCACAAAAGTTGCAGTTAATTCGTTGACTTTCTCAGTTCAAGCAGGCGAGTGTTTTGGCTTCTTAGGAACAAATGGTGCTGGGAAGACTACAACACTCTCGATGTTATCTGGTATACATCAACTGAGAAATATATTATTGATTAAATATTTGAAGTATTCGCTGTGTGTGGCCAATAATGACTTAGAGGTGGGATTCATTGTCGCAATCCGAGTTCAGGCTGCTATCGAATAGGAACAATGCTGATTTTCCCTAATTTATTTTTGCAGTGATATGAATAATTTGTTTAGTCTATGACAAATTCCCATTTCTTGTGCAGTTGCCAAACAAATGAAAATTGTTTTTATGAATTAGAACAGATGATGTTTACCTTCCAAATTGTTTTGTGAGATTGAGTTATGTACTTGTTTGCTCATTTCCCAAATTGCAGGAGAAGAATCTCCAACTGATGGAACTGCATTTGTTTTCAGCAAAGATATAAGACACAATCCTAAGGCTGTCCGGCGGCATGTATGCTCTAATCTCTTTTTTCTTATGGAAAATACTTAATCAGATGTATTGGTTACTTGCAGTAGTGATACCGCCAATTTTACACTGTACAATTATATATTTGTGCTATGGTAGTTGACATGGAGCTTATGAATCCTATGCAGATTGGATACTGCCCCCAGTTTGATGCTCTCTTGGAATTTTTAACAGTGAGAGAACATCTTGAGCTTTATGCTAGGATAAAAGGAGTTGCAGATTACAGTATGGATGATGTAAGTATTCAAATTAATTTACTATTGATTTTTCTGTAACATTTTGTTCTTTTGCTTTAAAATATTTGGGTCACAATTTTCTGTATTACTGTTATAATGATTTATGATTAGGAGAAAGAGCTATCAGAGGTACATGAATAATTTTGGTGTGGACTCTTTAAACAGGTTGTCATGGAAAAGTTAGTGGAGTTCGACTTGTTAAAGCATGCTGATAAACCAGCGTACACACTTAGTGGGGGAAACAAGAGAAAATTATCTGTTGCAATTGCAATGATTGGCGATCCGCCTATAGTAATACTTGATGAGCCTTCAAATGGTAAGCATGACAACATTTTTTGAGAAACAAGAAGGCAAAGGCAGTATAGCTAATGTCCCTGCTCAACTCAATTTGTGATTAAATATTTAGTTTGATTGCATTATCAGTTAGGATATGGCAGATGAATGTGTATTTCTTATTTGGTTTACCTATTTATTGTTTTGTCCTTAATTTAGCATATCACCAAGAACTAGTGAAGCTCAATTGATGTAGTAACCAGCTAATTGGCAGAATTAATCGCTCAATTCATGGAAAATTTCTTCTTTTGATACCTGTATTGTTTTATTAGCAATTGGTGCTAAGCAAATTGTTCTAGAGTTAATTGTAATCCTACTTCTTTGTACTTGGGACTTTGATTAATGGTGTTTGTTCCTGGCTAATTTTATATTCCTGACAACTAACACTTGCTACGATTAGTAGAATTTGATATTTTTTTTAGATGGTTCTCAAATTATATTCACGATGTTAATAGAACTATAACTAAAGACAAACGGTTCTTGATGGACAATTTACAGCCTCATAATAGGATCCAAAGATCAAATATAGGATTTATTGTTTTTTTGGATACTAACTTAGACTACTTTGGTTATTATTTAATATTCTGATTTATGATTTTAGGTATGGATCCGATTGCCAAACGTTTCATGTGGGAGGTGATATCACGTTTGTCAACACGACAAGGGAAAACAGCAGTAATTCTCACCACCCACAGCATGAATGAAGCTCAGGCACTTTGTACCCGCATTGGAATAATGGTACCAACATATATAACCTTGCATGCTTCAAAGTTCTAAAACTTTCAACTGATTACAAAGCCTTTTTCATGGGTATTGAAGGTAAGCGGTAGATTGAGATGCATTGGAAGTCCGCAGCATTTGAAAACACGATTCGGAAATCATCTTGAGCTAGAGGTATAAAAGGAATTCTAACTTCTCATTAGTTTAAGTGTCTTCATTTTTCATCATAGCAGGATTCATATGAAAATTTGGAGCATGGTCTAATCTGTAATTTTTTTTGTCATCAGGTGAAACCAACTGAGGTTAGCTCTAAAGACTCGAGAAATCTTTGCAGAATTATTCGTGAAAGGCTGCTCGATGTTCCTGCACATCCAAGAAGCTTACTCAATGATCTTGAAATTTGCATTGGGGCTAATGACTCCATCAAATCTGAAAATGCTTCAGTTGCGGAGATCAGCTTGTCCCAAGAAACCATAATATTAATTGGAAGGTGGCTTGGCAACGAAGAAAGAGTCAAGAAACTTTTATCAATGTCGCCTGTTTCGGATGGGCTATTTGGTGAACAGTTAGCAGAGCAGTTGATCAGAGATGGTAAATATCCTTTCATATGCTGGTAGCATGTTTGCTTTTCTTGTTTGAAGCGCTTCTTTTGCGTTTATCTTTTGATGTTCATTTACATATTCAAGCATTTGTTGTTTCACATTCTACTTTGTGAAAGAATTAAACGACTGGTCAACCAGTTATTATTGGACCGAGTGTTGGTTTCATGAAAACCTAGTTACAGAACATGTTTTGATGTTATATTATCAGTTTTTGTGCAATTTAAGTTAATGAGAGAACCAGAATAATAACGGATTAATTAACATACGTAACTGGTAGAAAAGAATATTAATGTAATCTGGTTGAGTAAAATAGTAAACATATATTAAAACAAAACACACAAACAGGCGAAATTTTCAAGTAGAAACAAAAAATATGTTTGTGGTTCATTCTTCACATGCGTTTTTTGTCTGGTACACATAGATTTCCGTGTAATTCTGTTGATGAACTTGTACAGGCGGGATAGCTCTTCCAACATTTTCAGAGTGGTGGTTAGCGAAAGAGAAATTCGCAGCTATTGATTCGTTTGTGCTGTCTTCTTTTCCTGGTTCTACTGTCCAAGGCTGCAATGGCCTTAGTGTTAAGTATGAGGTAAGTCCATGCATACATTATATATGTTAGTGTTAGTTTCCTTCCATTTTCTTGTATGATATTTTAGGAATAACCATCTAATAGATGCTTGATGAAGAATTACATTGGTTATTTTCCAAGGGACAACCTTATGTTGAAATCTGCCTCTAATGATAATACAATAATTAAATTGAATAAACTAGGTAAATCGAAGGATATTCATTAGAACCACGGCGCAATCAAAAATCTCTCGTTCCAAGATAACTCTAGTTTCGGGAAAATGAAACTTTCAATTGTTGAACCATTTAGGGCTAGTTTGGGGTTACTTTCCCAGGCTGCTTTTCCGAAAAGCCCCATCAAGTTTTTCCAGGCCGATGCCCTGAAAAGTTTTGGAAATTAATAGCAAACAATTCCTAATTAATTAGTTTTAAGAGAATCTTATTTCTAATGCCGAAATATGTTGTTCTATAAATGGAACATTTCATGATAGCAACTTTGACAGCAATCCCAAACATGCCACACATGAATTTCCTACAGAATTTAACTATTAAATGGATTCAAATATTCCATGGTTTCAATTGTTAATCTGATACATGATTTTATTGCAGCTGCCGTACCAAAGTGGTCTCTCGCTCGCAGATGTTTTTGGACACCTTGAGCGAAATAGGTAAACAAGTCATTAATAATATGTTTCTTTCAGAAATTTATTGTCATTAAAACTTATTATATATTCATATCATACTTCAGAAATCAACTGGGAATAGCAGAATATAGTATCAGCCAAGCAACATTGGAAACCATCTTCAATCATTTCGCAGCAACTTGTACCAGGTAACAATTGTTCCCTCAACTTTTCTCTTGAGACACAGAATGATATGAATCCTTTTTTGTTGTTGTATAAACAGAATAAATTATATTGTGTTTATTTAATATGTATATTGCAGCATAGCAATTGTACATTAACATTCAGATAATCAAATCTGTTGTTCAAAAGGTTCTTTACATTTCCATTTTACTCGAACGTCTTTTGGATTGAATGTTCGTCTAATTTATGAATTGCAAGTGTAACAAATAAATAAAAGGGAAATTGTAAAAAATTTATGAATCTAACCTCTATTTATACTTGTAGAATCCTAGAAGTAGCTAATGCAACTTCTCTTCTTAACTTTAGCTCTCAAAATCTCTTCTTTTCACAGCTTCAAATACTATCCGTTTGAAATAGATTTATAAATGTTTAGAGATAGCGACTTTGTTGAGGCACGATATTAATCCATTGATTAATATATCGTCATTGACTCTTTTCCATCAAGAAATGTAGATGAGAGAGGGCATGTGAGATGTAACGTATAGAAATTTGATTGATTGTTTATGTTGAGGTTGCAGTTGGCGCGACGATACTATAAAGCGCTGAGTTGTTAGATGATTCCTTTTAACTTGGTTTTTGTACTGACACCCTTTTTCAATGAGGACCACTTATTCTTTTGTTTTCATCGTTAATTCTTTTTTTAGACCCTAAAAGCATCAACTACGAATATTATGGCTTCACAAAACACATAGAGGTAGCAACGTGAAAGTATCTTTACCATCGCATAAAGTACTCAACTTTTGCTGAGATTAATCACACAAAAGTACTTGACTTTCGTTGAGCTATATCGCATAAACCTTGAAGCACAGTTGCTCAGCTTCGCAACACTAAGCCATAACCTAACTAAGCCCATGTCAAGCTGAGTTGTTTTACCACAAAATAAACTCAAGTCGACTACTTAATTAACAGTATACTACTAAGTGATTTGTTATCTCCAAAACCAAAGTATTGTGAAATATTATTAGCCCGGGTTCAACAAAGAACAACACTCCATGTAGCAGTTCGCGCCCAACATTGCCAAAGTAGATTTAAGAGATTTTGATAGTTGAGGATAACAAGTTTCAATGTTTAACCTCATAGATTAACAAATTACTCCCGCATCAATGGCTACAAAACTCTCTCACAACAGATTCAAATCTATCTTTAACGAGAAGAATTTTGAATACTGAATGGGAAGAGATATTGAAGATTGAATGAGTAAAAGTACAAGTTCGCAATGACTATCTCAACATAATCCTATAAATAGAAGACTGAAGGCAACTTTCAAACTTGGTGAATACACGTGGAATTTCCTAAGTGCTAAAGCTCGGTCAAATTGATCCAACAAATAAAGAAATTCCCAAAAGATGAAGAACATCATTTAGAATCCTACTCTGTACTTAGCTTAGCAAATCAAATCACCAAAACCCTATTCGATCTTTTGTAAACAGAGCAACATATTATAAGTTGATCTCTTGGACTTCTTTTCAATTATTTAAGTGATAATAGTTTGAGAAGGGTACTGAAACTGTTCGAGTGGTAGTTAGCTTGTAAGGTACTTGATGTAATATCTACCCGCTGTGAAGGCTTCTCCACCTGGTTGAAGGAGATTGAATAGTGGATTAAAGATAGGAGAAGGATCCAGAGACTAGAGGTAGGCGAGAGGCTAAACTAGGATAAATTTCGCTACTTGACTTCTCTAACTTTGTCTCTTTATTTTCACTCAACATAGTTGTCATTCAATCAACATGAATATTTTTTATCTGCGTTTTGATTAAGTGTTTAGTTAGCATTGCTGAGTTTGGTTTAATTCAAACTGAGACTTGGCTCAGTTTGTGAGTTGTTTATATTGACCTCACCTGCTGTTTCATCATCATCTTAAAACAACTCTCACTTAGTCAATCAAGTTCAAAAGAACATTAAAATAGTACTAGAAACTGTTAAGAGACATTCAATCTCATTTCCGTCCGTTTAATTAAACTATACAAGACCAACAATAATGATTAGAATTATCATTACAAGTTAGCCTGATTATTGTCATATTTTCACACTCATCCATATGTCTTAAATTAATATTATATTGCAATAAAATTTTATAAATAATCAATAATTATAATGATTATTAAAATTATTATTAAAAGTATCATATTATTATTATCATCATCATCATTATATTTATAATTGTGTTATTTAACCTTATTAGTTTTATTATTATTAATATTATTATATATAAAAATAATATTTTTTATTATAGATATTAAAAAATATTAATTTATTAATTAAAAGAAAACTATTTATTAAAAAATAATTATCATTAATAATTAAAATATTATTAGTTACTATTTATTATTTAGGAAAATTAATATGAATTAGTAATTTTGAATAGTGAAACTGAACTGAAGTGAATAGAATTGAACTAAACAAAATTAGTTGTTCAATAAGTTGAAAAAAACAGAGCCTAGGTAGGTCTTATAGCTCCAACACTTGATAAAAATGAACATCGTAGCCCTTTGATACTGACATGCCCGATACTGTTTCGATAATGCCATGGTTTTGAAAACTAGATTGGACCAGCCGGTTGAATTAGGTTTGACCAAAACTGGTGCCAGGTTCAATCCCGTTCAAATGGATTTCTCAAATAGTAAAAAACAAGTCATTGACCGGTCAAACCATCCAGTTTGATTAGAAACCGACCAGTTCAACCGATCATCGGTTTGACAGAACATATTTTTTAGAAAAAGTAACTTTTAGTTTTGAATTTGTATTTTTATAAAGACTTTATTGGAAACTTATAATAATTTATGAAAATTGTTGGTCCGAAACAACTTAACAAACACAGTGGAGGGGGGGGGGGGGGGGCGGTGAATGCAGTTACTTGGTTACTTTTAGAGTTTATAAAAAATCTTTACCAAGTTCAGTTTTTATATGCATGCTGAGTAAAACGTGTTGAGTTTGGTCTAAAAAATATAAACTACTCAGCTTCGCTGACTTAGTTTATCTTCAATCACTACTGAGTACTTTACTTAGCTTGGATTGATTTTTCAAGCAAAACTTATGATATAGAGAAAAAGATGAATGATCAAGACACTATAAAGATTAAAGACAAAGGTAAGAAACTTCTACACTTGAGATTTATCATTGTTTAGCCTTGAGCCTATCTCCAGTCCCCGGATTCCTTTCCGAGCTTTAATCCACTAGTGTTTCCTTTACTCCCTTAGGTGGAGAAGCCTTTACAAGGGGTAGAACTATTACAGAAAGCATCTTTCATTCTAACTACCTCTCAATCCATAGTTTAGGTATCCTTCCTAAAGTGTCACTCGGATTTTTAAAATAAAATTTTCGAATAGAGGATTTCAACTTATAAAACATGTTGAATCCTTTACAATGTTAAATTTAAAGAATGATTCTCTCTATTACAAACTGATTCGAAGATTTGCATTTGCTTTGATTGCTTGATTTGGAATTTTTGAATGCTTGGAATATTTTGACAACATTTCAGCTCTTTAGAAATTCGAGGTGATTTACTAAGTTTGAACGTCTGCTTCAGTCTTTTATTGATACTTGAAGCTCTTGGAAGTAGCCATTGCAAACTTCTCATCCTAACTTTATCTTCAATTTCTCTTCTCTTTAAAACTTTTGAACTTGTCCCTTTGAAACAAATATTAAGACGTTTAGAGGTAGAGATTTCGAAAGTTGAAGCGCGAGATTAATTTGTTAATCTTGATGCATCAAAAACTCATTTCCTTCAAGCAATTGTTTTGATAGAGAGGCGTGCGAGATGCAACGTGGAAGCTTTTGTTATTTATCTGAATGCTGAGGTTGTAGAGTTGCGCAGAGACATTGAGAAATGGTGCATGATAAAGGATTCCTTTTGTCTTGGATTTTAGTGAGGATTCTCCAACATTCCATACTGATACCTTTTCATTGTGAGGACCACTTGAATATCTTCTTTAATTTAGCGCTTTTCCCCTGAAAAGCATCAAAAGAATATTTTGTCCCTCACAGATAACGTTAAAAGCATTTGTGTCATATATTTCTTTAAGTGTCAAATATCTTAGCTTTTATAAATAAAAGCTACTCAGCTTCGCTGAGTCTATATCTTGTAAACCATGAAATACTAGGTTGAACTCAACTTTTCTTACTCTAAGCCATAACTTAATTAAACACTAAGTAAACTGAGTCGTTTTTCCTTAAACAAACTCAAGTAAACTTGATTAATTAAGAGTGTACTTAATACTTAATTAATTTCACTATCCTAGACAGTTTGTTATTTCCAAAACATTTTAAGTATATTAACTTGGGTTCAACAATCTCCCCCATTCTGGAATAGATAACAAACTAGGTAGCAGAAGAAATTAATTGAATAAATAGTTTAAAGATGTAGAAATACCTGATGCACGATGTAAGACTCCCCCATGCTAAGTGAATTCCCCATACCGAGTGGATTCTCTTTAGTCATCTTAATTACCCCATACTTAGAGGAATTTTCTTCAATTTGGGACTTTGTCTTACTTTAGCTTTTCTTTGAGGTTGGTTTTTCCACTTAATCCTGTAATAGCTTGTAAGCAGAAATAACAAATATAAACAGCAAGTAAGAAGTTAAGAAGCTCTTAACTTTAATTGACAAAAACTTGTAATTTCATTAAGATCAAAGGCTTAGTCAGTACACAAAACGTGTTCTAAACTAAGTGAATACAAAATAAGTTCTATTACAAGTTCACCTATACTACAAATATTTGCGCGACTGATTTGAAGATTGTCATAAGCTTTTTGGATAGCTGCTATGATGGTACGATTGATTTTATTACTTTTAGTGTTATTGATATTGCCGTTGAGACTGATGTTGGGGTTATTAATGAGTTCGCTTCGGCAAGGATGACTTATATTAATTAGTAGTTCAACATCTTCACCTACCTTCTCCCCCTTTGATATTTTTTCCTTGATAATTTATTTAAGGCATAGATTGAAGGAGTTAAGGGCATATTAAAAAACCTCTTACTTTTCAATGATCAGCGGTGAAATCTGATAAGTGTATAATTACACTTATTATCATATAAATTTTATACAATAAACACTGTAATTTTAGTCATTTTTATACTTCATATAAAAGATTTCACATGGTATGTAGTTGTTTTTGATGCAAATGCAGATACAAGGTAAATCTTGGGAGTAAAATGAGCTAAAGTGGAATTCTATGATAAAAGAGTAAAAAAGGTGTAAAATGATGCGTGGAACTTGAAGATTTGGCTTAGGATCGAAGCTGTCGAAGATCGGTGAAGTTACAAGAAGAATTCTGAGTAAAACTCAATTCACGGTCGCGACAATCATTCGCGGTCGTGACTTGCTTACTTCAGAAATAGAAGATTTCAATCAAAGATTCACGATCGTGACATGTATATCGTGGTAGCGACATGGACGATTTTCTGGTATTATCTTTTTAACTAACAACCGCCAGATAAGGATGATCAACCGCCATCAACTACCAACGAACAGACACCTATCAAGAGTCAATCAATCATGAAAAGGTGATTATCCATTGTGGATTATATCAAAGCTTCTCAACCAATCACAATGAAGAGATGTAATCTTCCACCAATGGATACAACCCTTCGTTTGGATAGACGCAACCCTTCGAACTCTATAAATAAGGCTCCAAACTTCACAAATTTCATGGCACATGGTGCAGAGGGAGGAAAACATTAGAGTGCAATTAGAGAGAAATATAGTGTGTGTAAATAGAGAGTTCTCTATGTTCTTAAGTGTTAGCGAGAAAATGTTTAAGTGATTCGAATCCTTATTTCGATCACTAGATTTCTCTATATTCTCGAGCGATTGTTGTATAAGTGTACTTGGAAATCACTTATCAATAAAAGTTTTCGTTCTTCAATATTCGTTTGTTCGATATTCGCAAGGAATAGCACCCTAACGGAGGTTCTGTATGGGCCGAGAGCGAATTCAAAGCAAGAATTGCGGGAATTGACTACTCCCATTAAAGAGTGGATACGGTTTGATCAACTTTAGCTTTCACTCGCCTACCTTACAACTTTGCTTTACTTTCTACTTATACTTTCTATTTTGAAGTTTATGATATGTCTATGTGTCATAATACGTATTTCGTGCTAAGTCTTTATGTTAATCAAGTTATAGGCGTTGGCGTTAATTTTAAGAGTAGTTTTAGGGTTAACAATATCGTGTATAATCACTGGATCTGTGATATAACGCTGTTTAGTGAGCCAACATTTTTGGAATGGTAACTTGCTAAATATGGCTATGTGAGAGCGACCTGTACTAAGCACAGTATTGACGTTGTCCAGGTTTATATAATAGTCTTATCTCGTTTGCACTAGGATTAGAAAAGTCATTTCATGTGTTGCTCTGCGGTGCTGAGTGTGTTGAACTTGGTTTGTTAGATTAGTTTAGTGCTTCGTAACCTCTTTGTTAAACTTGCATGTTTTCTCTGCTATACTTGTTTGTAGTGAAAATCTATGTATTTAGAGTCTCTCATCTATCACATCTATATTTACTCTACTTTTCATTCTAATCTTTCTTTTCAAATATCTAAAATAAAAACTATTTTTATTTTCCTTTATTTTGTCTTTCCTTGTTGATCCTTAGACCTGATTCCTTCCCTGTGGG
>CATIWQ010439288.1:0-13438 GCA_949673415.1 Euphorbia schlechtendalii
CGTGTTTGGGTAACACCCTAGGGAAAATGCCTATGGCTTATTTACATGAGGATTTAAAAATGGGTTGCTGATGTAGAAGGTTCTTGTTGCACTGAAATACACTCCAAGCCTCTCCCCAAATAGGTTCTAACGAGGGAGGTACATGCGATATGGCAACAAGTGCTCCACTCGCTCAAGTACTATCTTTTCTTAGGGAGGCAGATTAGTACAAGAGAAAGTTTCACGGTAATAGGGGTACCTTAGACTTATGGGCTAATCCCTTCTACTGCAATGCGTTATAATGAATATGTCAAAATTAAGAGAAAACAGAATAATGTGATCAATAATTTTCGGTACTTATCTAAAAACTAAAACCTTTTGAAAAACAAGTTTTAGAAAAAATCCCCAGCGGAGTCGCCACTGTGAGCGGGCGACACGAAGCAGAGGGCTGAGAGCGCGCGAGGTGAGAGGCGCGGTCCACCGGGGTGTTTTGAAAAAGAAGCAAAAGCACCAGGTCGGGGACCCTGGAGAAAAAGGTTAAAAGAGAAAAAGGTGAAAAATGTTTAAGATTGGTTCGAACCCGAATCCGCCGTCTCTTAGTGTGCAGTCACCACCTGGATTAGCTCTTTCCAGGAATTAGAGTCCTATGAGGCTTAACGTCCAGGGGACGGCCCACCAAGACACAGAGATTCGGGTCCTGGATAAGTTGCCTATTTCTTATTGGATCACATTAAATTACATCTACAGAAAACCGTTTTCATTTAATTGTTCATATTCGCACTTAGGTCATTTTGGAGTTTATATGCATGAACCACGTATTGCGAAATATAAATCATTCACAAAGGGAAAAAATAAACCATCAACAAAACAGTAAGTAAATGCGGAAAATAAAAATTGCAAGGCTTTCAAAATCGGGGGATGCAACCGCCCGCTAACATATTAATTACATTTCCTGAAAAATGAAATTGTGATACCCGAAGGAAAATTAAAATCCTAAACATACATCTAATCCTAATCTACCTGCACCCACAAAGGTTACCACAGGGGATAGCACATATGTTTGATTTTGGATTTAGCGAGGCCCACGTGGCCTAATAAAAGAAATCGCGATATTATTTGTTATTTAAATAAAACCGTTCATTTTATTAGCACATTGGTTGCTCATTTTAATTAATGAAATTGCTCGCATGGTAAAAAGTGTGGTCTGTTATCTGGGAAAATACTTTATTCCCTTCATGGGGTGTTCTAACATACATCTCCTTATAATAAAGAAAAAGATGAAGAAGAATTACAACAATTGAAAATAAAAATAATTAAAATTCTAGGTTCATAGATGAAATCAGAAGAAGAAATCAAACATTGAAAGCACGAGATTGCAGTTCTAAGAACTCAGAGGCTTACCCTTACTTAACAAATCCACGTCGAAGAATCCGATCGCTCCTTGAGAAATCCTCCTCGTCTTTTAAGTTTAGGTAAAAATGTTGAAGTAGAAAGTTAAAAAATTGTTCGTTTTAATTCTTAGAAGCAAAGGTCGTTCTAAAGCTATATCTTTTTTGTCTGAAAATTTCCAGGTCCTAAATATCGAAAATGATCCTACTATTTATAGGAAAATCCCAAAAAATCCAAAAAAAGGAAAGATTTTCCGGCAAGGGGTCTTGCCGAAAAAAAAAACTCCGGCGAGGCCCCTTGCGGCGGCTTTGGCGAGGCCATGTGCCTCGCCAAAGCTTGGCGAGGAAGCCTCGCTAAGCTTTTTGGCGAGGCCATGCCTTGCCCAGCCCCCTTCGACGAGGTCCGCCTCGCCCGCCTTTGGCGATGCTGACCCTCGGATCATATTTTCCATCATGTTTTATGTATTTTTTCGTATTTTTTAATTTTTTAATAATTTTTTTAAATAAAATTAAATAATTTTATTAAAAATTTCCTTTTGAATTAGAGACGAGGAGAATTCTCATTTGGATGCATCAGGATACTTGAAAATTGTGTGATTCAAGGATAAAATCCCGGAAAAGCCGTCATCATCGAACGCACGAGCTAGTACAAAATCCCGTGCTCACAATGAGTAATTCATTTTGCGTCATTTATATTAATCAAGTTATATGCTTTCGAGTTAACTTTGAGAGTGATTTAGGGGTTAGCAAGATTGTATATAATCATTGGATCTATGATTATAACGCATTTTAGTGAGCCAACTTTTTTAGAGTGGTAACTTGCTAAATATGGCTATATGAGAGCGACCCGTACTAAGCATAGTAATATTGTTATCCAGGTTCTTATAAGTGTCATAATTCATTTACCCTAGACTTAAAAAAGTCATCTCATGTGTTGCTCTGCGGTGAACTATTGAATATTAGGGCATCTAGAATCGTATTTGTTGAAGTTAGTTAGTGTACGAAATATTCTTGATGATTTTGCATGTTTTTCTCTATTAAACTTATTCATAGGAATATCTCTATATTTTACATCTTCTTTAGACTATTCATACATCTATCCATTCATCCGTCTATCATCCAAACCTCTCCAATATAAATTCCATATTTTCGTTTACCCCGTAACTATTGTTGGTCTTTAGAACTAGTTCCTTCCCTGTGGTATCGATATCTTTTAAAACTACATCAAAACTATATACTTGCAGTGGTCACCATTTTTCTATTTTGATAAGCGGTATTTACAACACATGTCCGTATTTTGAACTTTCATCTTATCAGTAGAAAAGTAGGGAACATGGTTTTTGGCTACATCACCGAATATAAGCCCTCTAAATTAGTAAAGTCAAAACCTTACGATCACTTCCCTAGACCTCTTCCCGGGATGAAACCTTATTTCATCATTTGATTTTTTAGACTTCCCTAGAAAAAAGATACCCCTTTGGAGTTCTACGCTCCTTCTTCCTTCCTTCTGTGGTCACTACCACCCTCAACCCTTGTGTCGTTCTCTCCTTAAATGCCGCGACCGCCATAACTAACTCCTCATCTACCTCGATAGTTATTAATTGCCCATTGTGGATGAGCTTAATCTTTTGGTGTAAGGTGGATGGAACTGCTTCTAGTGCGTGAATCTAGGGCTGGTCTAGTAGTAGTGAATATGTCACTAGAATGTCAAGTATAGTGAACTTTTCTTGGGAGGTCACCCCTCCTAGAGTGACTTCTAATTCAAAGACTCCGATCAATGCCTGCTTAAAATCATCATATGCCTGAATTACAATGTCAAACTTTGTTAGCATATCTTCTCGAAGCCCTATATGAGGTAGGACATTGAGCGGGCTATGACTTTGAGCGGGCATAGGTTTAGGGCTAACTCGTCATCAACCATCACGTAAGGAATTGATCGATCAAAGATCTGCACCCTGATAAATAGTGCCCTGTTATGTACACCGAGTTCTTAAGGCAATTCTGACTGATAAAATGGTATGGCCAGTAGTTAGCGGGGAGTAATCCCTTTTAACAGTTGCTGCACACATTTCAATTACCGAAGTTGTGGGCGTCTCAAGCATTTCCATCAATTTCTTCACAAGCCCCATCATGTGATTTTGGGATATTTCAAGCAACTTCCAAATGCTAAATTTTGCTTGAATTCCCTTCAAATGGTTTACCAGGGGGTCAGTATCTAGCTCATCCTCATCTTTGGGGGTAGCAATGGTTCAGGTTACTCCCTAGCAAACTCATCAAGAGTCGAGTTATTTAGCTTTACAGCCTCCTCCCTCTGGAATATTCTCCCACTACGGGTAACTCTCAACACCCCATCCTCAACCACTTTAGTTTTAGTAGGAGTTACCCACGAGTACTGATCATATGCATCGCTAGATTGGGTTTGAATCCCTTTAGCTGATAAGCTTCTAGATTGATGGTTTTCTTCCCATATACTATAGTCTCGCCCTCAACTAAGGTTCTCTCATCTATCTTTCTCTTTCACCTGGATTTGAGTACATAGGCATCCAGGTCAATTGGTGCCTTTGCTGGGGTTTCTCCACGATCAACCTCTCCCATATCTCTTTGTAGCTCCGCTGAAAATACATCTGCTAGAGGATCCTCCTCCATACCATCCCCTATGTCAATCACTATGTTTACTCTTGTGTTGAACCTTGACAGCATTGCGAGTACAGAATTAGTATGTATTCTCGACCCTACTACATAGACATTACGAAATTTAATTGTCTGTTCCCAAAATGATGGTGGGCATGTTATGATAATTCATCAAAGTCCGGGATTGTCAGCCTTAACAGGTGGTAGTGACACTAGTTGGTCGATCCTTCTACTATCAACTAAACACCAGCCTGTTCGGTTGGTCTCGCAAGCATCACCATGTAAATGAACATCTAGCGCTTTACGTAATTGGTGAGCAACTCACCATCCCTTTGCTTTCAAGCGAGCAGATCTCGCATGCTTTGTTTTAGCAGCTCCAAGAATGCAAACTCTGATTGGAATTCTGCAACAATGTAATTCCAGGTGCCTTTCATTTGTTTTGACTGCATGTCATAGAGATGGGAAGATGGCGCGTCATTCCCATTGAATACGAACATGCCAGCTAAAACTGATATTGGCCCTCGGGATCTCCTCCCTATTCCTGACTTCTCGATTGCTCGACTACGATTTGAGAATCTTCATTACATCATTCAAGTCCATACATGACTCGATTACCATAATGTACTGGTCTTCCTTGCTAGCTAGTGCTTCTCCTAACAGATCCATCCCTACTCGAAGCAACATAGGTTTCTTGCAAGTAAAAACTGATAATCCAGCAAGGTTGACCTCAGATGCCTGAATCTTGACTCCAAAGCCTTGACAACTCGACTCTTCCTCTAACATCTTCAAAACATAATTAGGATCCCTTCTCGATCCTATCATCACCACAAATTCCCAAAGCCCTTAAGACACACACTTCACGACTTTCTCCTCCTCCAGCCCAGAGCTAATCATACACACCTTTGACTCAAAATTCAACAAAGTGTTTCTTTTAGTACTTGGTTTAAGAGTCGGTTTGTGAATGATCTTATCATCAACTAGCTTTTGGATAGCCTTCAGCAGCTCATTACAGTTATTCATCTGGTGCCCCACTACTAAATGGTAATGTCAGTAAATGTTCTTATCCTCAAGCCTTGGTGGGACATGCTTTTTCAAGCTCTCCATCTGTTTAAGCTCCCATAGCTTGGTAAATAGAAATCCCAGATTGGCCATATTAGTGGAGATGTCATGATACTCCTCCTTAGGTAATCGAACAGCAGCCACCTTCTCCTCCTATACTAGTTGTACTGCTAGTTGCTTTGCCTTCACCTGCACAGGGTTGGATTAACTTTTCTTGTACTAGTGCTTGCTGGTTGACTACTCCACTACCTCCTCCATAGCATCATAATAATCTATCTTTTCAGCTCGAACAAAAATTCCCGGTAACTGTGGAAGGTTTTTAACCTTAGTCTCTTATGGAAAGATGGAAGTGAGCCATCCAAAAGCTTGACAATCTTTTTGGCAGACTCAGACAAGACTGCAGCCTAACTTACGTAGCCATCCAACACTCAAAATAAGGCTTGAAGCTCTCCTCTTGCTTCTGACTCACTACTTCCAGATTCTGCATTATAGTGACCATTAAGGTGTTGAAGCCACAGTGGTCTACCATCGCCTGGGATAGGTATCCCCAATCATAAGCAATGTCCACGGGTAGATGACTGTACCACTCATTTATAGGACTCCCAAGTGTAACAATGAATAGCTTGGCCATCATATGATCCCTTATTCTTAAAGCCCTTATCACATTCGGATAGTGTGCGAGATGAGCACGAGGGTCCGTATTGCCTGTGTATTTTTCATATTGGGGCATAGAAAAAGTTAGTGGCAACATATTATCATCTTTGGTCACCTACTATGTTGGGATACCCATCTACCCCTGAGTAATATGACCACCATGGGTGGGCCAAGAACTGCTGCCATAATTCTACCATCCTCAGCTATTAGAGGATGTTGTTCGGCATTCCCGAATAAGCACCATACTAAGTCCCCAGATTTTAGTATCCCTAACCCTGGAACATCTGAGAAGGTGCACCCCAACTTGGAATAGAAGGCTAAGACTAGATGTAATTGGAGGAGGGTCTAATCTCTATCGGCCCCACTATCCTTGGTGTAAAAGAGGTCTGACCCGGCTGCCACGGGAAGAATTGGTCACCCACTTACGGTTGAGAAGTGTTTCCAAATTCATATAGGTTTTGACCAGCCTGCGATTGGCCTTGCCCTGCACTGAACTAGTAGTAAGCGAGAGCGATTTGTGTTGAAGGCTGGGAACATCGTAGTAGAAGAGGATGGTCCCCTAGGTAGTACTGTACCACCAATGTTTAGATTGGGCATGACATCATTAGGCCTTTGTTCAGGATGTTTAGTTCTAGTGTGTTAGTTGATAAGTGACACAAACTAGTCACTGTTAGCAAAGGCATTCATTGCTGTAGCAATCTCGATGATCAGCGACGATTGATTTGCCTGTGGGTTATATCTTGCCCTAAGATTTTGTTCTTCTATCACATTCTCTTCTTGTAGGTTGGCCATATTATCAAAACTGCATGGAGTACGTTATTTTGATTTCGAACCAAAGTCTTCGCTGTAGTCTGTATACGAAACCCCTTCTAGAGTGGCCATGATTGGAGAGATGTGGATTAGATAGCAAGAAGCTTTGTTCCAAGCCCTTTGGTAGATAGGATTTTTCCTAACTGAAGTACGCATGAAGATTGTCAAGGTATGCATATCAAGTCATGATGCATGAAATGTTAATGTTATAGTTGCATACACAAAGGGTTAACATGCCATGATGCGAAATAAAAATCAATCAAAACAAAATAGAAACGTTAGTCTAGGTGATATGAATGAGTGAATGATAGTCTAGTGGATTCAAGGTCTACACTCTACACATGGGGCGGTGTGATGGAATAATGTAATGAAGTGACCTGATTACCCGTGTGGCAATAGGTCAAAAATTAGAGATCTGGTGTTGTGACTAGATCTCATGAAGATGTCCAATTACTTTCGGGTAAGTAGTGTGGCATACCCTAATGAAAAGTAGTTTGAAAATGTATGAAAATAACTACTGTGTATAGCATTTAAATGAATGTTTTGGTTCTTTTTGACCAATTAGGCAGAGATTCGGATGCTAATGTGAGCATCATTATAAGAAAGGTATGCGGTGATGCATGAATTGTTTCCCTTTGTGGGTGGATAGTTCGGGTGAGTGGACACCTCGAATAAGAGTAAGGTGGGCTTTTGAAGGTAAGTTCGCCTGTGTGGGCTTTGGTTAAGACATCAACTAGGATATAATTTAATGTGGGAAGGCATGGTTTGTGTTATGCCTCATTTAGGCTTTTGGTGTGTATAGTTACCCTGGAAGGTTTGTGAATGGGACACCAAGTGGGCATCGCACAAAAATTTGGGTAAGCTTATCTTAAGAGTCAGACATCATGTGGACGTCACGATGAAAAGGGGAAGTGTTGTTACATGATTCTAATTAGTTTCATGTTCTCTTAGGGTGACAAAATCTCTAGTGTCAACTAAATCCTAAGCATGAGTGACGCCAAATTGGCATCATGATGATGATAACCTAACATGTCCATTTAACTTGTTTTTAATATCATGGGTGTGTGCGTTTAAGTGTCTGCATTAAGATTCGAGGTTAGCATGACACATTTGTACAATGCATTATGAATCAAAAAGCGATAAACACATAGCACATAATATCCAACTTCCAACCATACAACTCCTGCGCGTAGGTTTTTTAGCTAGTCTCTATGTTAAGTTTGGTTCATCTTAGTACCACAAGGATACTAAAGAGCGCACGTGCAAGAAAATATAATGCATGGTTGTTTGTTGGGTAACAACCTAGGGAAAATGCTTACGATTTATTTACATGAGGTTTATAAATGGATTATTGATGTAGAAGGTTCTTGTTACACTAAAATACACTCCAAGCCTCTCCCCAAATGGTTTCGAATGAGGGAGGTACATGCGATATGGCAACAAGTGCTAACCCGCTCAAGTACTATCTTTTCTCAAGGAGATAAATTAGTACAAGAGAAAGCTTCGCAGTAATAGGGTACCTTAAAATTACAGGCTAATCCCCTATATTGCAATGCAAAATTATGAATATGTCAAAATTAAGAAAATACGAAATAATGTGATCAACAATTTTTGGCACTTATCCAAAATACAAAACCATTAAAAACAAGTTTTTAGAAAAAAATCCCTAGCAGAGTCACCATTGTGAGCGAACGACACGGAGCGATGGGCCGAGAGCGTGCTGAGATGAGAGGCGCGGTCCATCGGGGTGTTTAATTTGAAAATAAAATGTACCGGGTTAGAGAATCGGAAAAGTTTGATTGAGAAATCGAAAACGTTTTTCAATCGGTTAAACCCGAATCCGTCATCTCTTAGTGTAGAGTCGCCACCTGGATTAGCTCTTCCAAGAATTAAAGTACAGTGAGGCCCAAAATCTAGGGGACGCCCCATTAAGACACAGAGATTCGGGTTCGGGATAAGTTGCTTATTTCTTATTGGATCACATTATATTACATCTATAGAAAATCGTATTTCATAATTGCACAAATTCACACTTATGTTGTTTTCGAGTTATAGTGCATGATTCACGTATATTAAAAAGCAATAACTTCATACATAAATGCGGTAAATAAATACGAAAAAGTAAAGATCAAAAATTACAAAACCTCGAGGGATGCAACCGCCCGCCTAATCTAATAATTACATTTCCTAAAAATAATTAAAATGCGATACCTAAAGGAAAATAAAATCCTAGTCATACATCTAATCCTAATCTACCTGCATCCACAAAGTTTAGCACATGATATATCACAACAATTACACATTTGATCGATTTCATTTCGGTGAGGCCCGTGTGGCCTAATTAAAACAAATGACGATTAAAAGTTCTTATTTAGAGATGAAAAGGTTCATATTTATTAACATGTTTGTTGCTCATTTTAATTAATGAAAATGCTCGCATGGAAAAGATGTGAGGGCTGTTATCCGACAATAGATTTTTATTCCCTTTGAGAGATTATTCTAATAGATATCTCCAATAATCTAAAAGAATTAAAAGAAGAAGAAGAATAATTGTTACAACAATATTTACATAATGGAAATAAAGTAAAATAATACCTAGGTCCACATGTAAAATAAAGTAGAAAACAATATAGTAAGCACGAAATAGCAGCTCAAAGAACTCAGAGGCTTACCATTATGGAACAAATGCACTTCGAAATACCCGCTTAACCTTTAGGAGTTATCCTCTTCGTCTTTTGCGGTTTTGGTGCTTTGGAAAAATGTTCGAATCAAAATGTGTTTTTAATTCGAAAAAGTGTAGAGAATCAGGGTGTTTGTAGTTTGAATTTTTCTCCTAAAAAAATATACCCCGATTACCAAAAATTCCCCAAATATTTATAGGGGAAATTCCCGAAAATCCAAAATGTTAAGAAATTCAGGCAAGGCTCGCCAGAATTGCTTTGCCAGAACTTTGGCGAGGTAGGTCCCCGATTCTAGCAAACTTACGATTTTGGGCATTTTTTGTATTTTTCGTACTTTCAATTAATTTTTTTTAAATAAAAATTTTAATTAATTTTATTAAACTCTAATTGTTTTTTCAATTCAAAATAAAATTAGAGATGAGGAACACTCCCATTTGATGATCTTAGGATAATCGAAAATTGTGTAATTCTAAGATTAAAATCAGAAAAGCCAACATCATCGAATGCCCGAGCTAGTACAAAATCCCCATGCTCACAAGTATAAATGTTTCATATGATTTGAGTCATGCCATCAATTAGCCCTTTCAGGTATTCTAACCAATATGGTCTCTTGACGTCTTAACAAGTTTTGCCTAAGCTGTCCTTTTCGGGTTTTCAACTCAGCAGACTATTCTTTTTTTATTTTTAAAAGGGGCCTTAATTTTTTTGCTCAACTAATCGAGTGATAATTGACAGGATAGTTACAAATTTACTTTTTTATTGGTACTACTTTTTATTAATTTATTTCTTTCACCTATGCATGATATCAATTATACCGTTCTTAACTGATAGATTGGTAGCCGTCCATGTGTACGACTTCAATTCTTATCTCGTTCAGCGTTTCTAATCGATTGGTTGGTGCTCATGCTACTTTGATAGCTTGAGGTGTATGCGATGATGAATATTGGTGCTCGATTATTAGCGTTTCCTTCTATTATTCTCCGATGATAAGTGATATGTCGAGGATTAGAGGCTTCTTGTCTGGTAGCTTGATTCCATCGAGGTTGAACATTTTATGTTCAATGATATTCCTTCAGTGGTGTGATGATTGCCCCACAAATGGTAGTGAGCCGTGCAGTTGAGTAATTGATGTGTTCTGACCCCTTCTTTGTGCCTTCGGCATAGCGCCGGTTATTTGTCCTCAATTTACTTTGTTGACATTTTGGGCTTATTCTAGCTTCAATCATTTTGATTTTTGCGTCCTTCGTTCCTTTCTAGTTTCGATCACTTTGACCTTTGATTGACTGATTTAATAGTCAGTGGACGTTTCGTGTTGGAGATCTTTCTATCGATCTTACATCTTTATAGGATGAGGAAAATGCTATCACGTGTTGTCTAAGTACATGTGTTCATCTCTCACTCTCCCTCAAGAGTCAAATCATTTCAATTTATCATAGGGAAATCATTTATACCCAAATCAATTTCATAATATGATGTGTCATACATGCTAAAAACATTATGCATATGTTTATGAGAATGTGTGATGTCAATCAATAGAATATCAAGCAAGTAAAAAAAGTTCAGTTTATTCAAAAATTTCAAAAAGCCTCATGGGAAGAGTTTCTAAACAGAACTAATTTATTACATCATCATCCTTTGGTTATCTTCCATTACTAATGCCCTGTAGATTTACCCATGGATTTAAAATGCTCCATCTTATCCGCCTTCTCAAAAACTTCTTGATAGCTTAAAAAGATGTCACCCAAACTTGTTTCTGTATGATGGTAGTGCACCATCCAGAAGCTTGGTTATCATCTCCGGTAGAGTTAAGCAAGCCCGAAGCCTAACCCGTGTAGCCATCCAATGCCCATAGTAAGATTTGAAGCTCTCACCCTGCTTTTACCTTATAGCCTCCAGATGTTGCATTGTGGTTTCCATTTGATTGTTGAAACCATAATTACTCATCATAGCCTGAGTAAGGTTATTCCAATCAGTAGCTATATCTAGCGGAAGGTGGTTGTACCATTCATTGATTGGGTGGCCATGGTGAAGACAAAGAGCTTAGACATCATCTGTTCACTGATCCTTAATACCCTCATCATTATTTGGTAATGCGTTAAGTGAACATGCGGGTCCAAAGCTCACAAATTTTTCAAACTGCGGCATCGCAAAGTTTGTTGGCAAGCTATCTTCATCCCCTATAGTCGATTGTGCAGGGTATGTGTTCATTAGATGACCACCATGAGTGGCTAAGAAACTTTTCCACAATTGTGCCATGCCTAGTTGTTGGAGGATGGTATTCCTAGTGCTTGGATAAATGCTATATTACCCTGGGGAAATGCCATGAAATTGGTAGCTGAGGGGTAGCCTAGAACTGTGAGGCAAATGGTGCACTCTAATTAGGAATGGATTGTTGGGCCAATCCTTGATAAAAGGGTCCTTGTGTGAACATTGGCTAACCAGGATGACTTTGTCCCACCCTGAACTGGTATAAGGCAATAGGAGCTGGGTGAACCATATTTGAGGTAGAAGGTCCCCCGGTTCTAGGCTGATTGGTCCCACAACTGTTATTAAGGTTGGCCTTTAGGTTGGACACCACATCATGAACACTCCTGACATGCTAGCGAATAAGTGATGCTAGTTGTTCTTTGTTGGCAAAGGCATTCAAGGCAGCTGCAATCTCGGTACTCACCGATAACTTATGTGTCTACTAAGAGTTCTGTCCCGTAATGGAGGGGTGATCCTCCTCCGCAACTCTATCTTGTGGATTGGCCATGCTATCAAGATTCAAAATTTCTTGTTGAACTAAATCCGAATATGAACCTGAGTCTTCACATGAGTCAGTGTACGGAACCCCCTCCAGGTAAGCCATGATCGGAGAAATGCAGACCAAGTGGTGAGCAGGCCTTTTCCAAGATACACAAGTAGAATATCAGACCATGCATTTAAGATTCGTGACATGATTCATGATGCGGAAAATGCATGAGATGTTTAATGTTTTGCTGCATTCACAAGGAGTTAACATGCCATGATGTGAGATAAATAATCTGTTTGAAATAAATAGGTTAGCTATTAGGTAAAATGAAAGTAGGTGAAAATGAAAAATCAACCCTTGGGGTTGGATTTGAGATCTGTACGATGTCTGTGTGGCATCGTAGCATGAGTGGTATAAATGAGGTGATCAAGTTACCCGTATGGTAATAGGTCAATATTTTGAGATTTTATACTGTGACTAGATCTCATGAAATGAGGGGGTCAATTTTGGTTAAGCAATGTGACATACCCTGAAAATAACTACCGTATATAAATATCACTGCCCCATGTGGGCGGATGGTTCGGGTATTAAGCGTATACCCTTGAAGATTTGGTAAGGTAAAGTTTTTGAAATAAGTTTGTCCCATGTGGGCTTAGGTTAGGACATCAACTAGGATATCATCTGATGTGGGGAAAATGGTTTGGGTAGGTATTTTCCCCTTTTGGGCTATTGGTATGTGTGATTTCCCTGTGTGGGCTATGAGTTGGATGTCGAGTGGACATCTCATAGGTAATGTGTGGAATATATTATTGCCTCTTATAGGCATCTCATAGGTAATGTGTTGAATGTGTTACTGCCCCTTATGGGCTAAGTGTGGGATGTCAAGTGAACATCACGCAGTAAAAGAAAGGTATGTTTGCCCTGTACGGGCTAAGAGTTGGATGTCAAGTGGACATCTCGCTGGAAAAGAGTAAGTGATGATTCATGATTCTAAGTGGTTTCATGTTATCCTAGGGTGACACGATCTAAAGTGTCAACTAATCCCAAGCATGTGTGATGCCAATTTTGTATCATAACGATGAGAAGATGTTATGTTACATCATATTAACATTATAAGTGTGTGTGTTTAAGTGTCTACACTAAGATTCATGATTAACATGACATTTGTACAATGATAAATTGAAAGAAGTATACACGTAGCGCATAGCATGCAATGTCCAAACTTCCAACCATACAACTCCACGTGCAGGGTTTTTGGCTAGTCTTTATCCTAAGTTTTGTTCATCTTAGTACCATGAAGATACTAAGGAGCGTACCTGCAAGAAAAATATAATGAATGGTCGTTCGTTGGATAACACCCTAGGGAAAATGCCTATGGTTTATTTACATGAGGTTTGTAAATGAGTTGCTGATGTAGAAGGTTCTTGTTGCACTAAAATACACTCCAAGCCTCTCCCCAAATGGGTTTTAACGAGGGAGGTACATGCGATATGGCAACAAGT
>CATIWQ010439316.1:0-16878 GCA_949673415.1 Euphorbia schlechtendalii
TTTTAAATTAATTTAATAATTATTTTCACATTCAATTTTCATTTAATACTTGAAAATTAAGATTTCTTTTTCAAATCAACAATAAATTACATGTGTTAAAAATTATTTATATTGATTTTTAGTTATTTTATGGAAAAAAAATTAATTTAAAATAAAAAAAATATAATTTTGGTTTAAAACCGAACCGAACCGAAAACCGAACAGAATTATTTCGATTCAGACCGAACCGAAATGAAACAATTCGGTTCGGTTTTCGATTCTAAAATTCCCCCCGTTCAGTTTTTGGTTCGATTCGGTTTGGTTCGGTTTTTGAACCGAACCGAGTTTTGCTCACCCCTAGCTGCTAGGGCTGTTCAAATGGATATCCAAAACGGGGAATGATGCGCTCCAACCATTCCCCATTTACCTTATTCTAAAAATGGGATTCTCCATATACGGGAAATCCCATTTTGGAGAATAGTTATTATATTAATATTTTTTTTAATTTTGATTTAACTTAATGTGTTTAATATTTTTTTGGTTATTAAGAATAGATTTCATGTAAATAAATTAATATAATAATAATAAAATATTATTACTTTATTGGAATCTGAAATGGGGAATTGAAAATGAGGAAGATTATTGGAGCAAAAATACTGTAGATCCTGTAAAATGGGATTTGGGGAATGGAAAATTGGAAAAATAGTTGGAGTTGCCCTTAGAAACTCTTTTTCGCAAAATGAGGGTCTTGGTTTCTAAAATTAACGAATAAAAGATTTTTAATAATAATTATGTCGTAACAAAATTATAATTTCATTCATTTTGATATAAAAATTTGTGAATTGATTAATAAAAATATAATACATTATGAATTTTGAAAATTTTTAATAGTAAAAATATTTTCAATTACATTTTTAAAAGAATATGAAATTTCTTTTTAAATAAATAAAAGTTGTAATGTATAATTCTTATTATTTAATTACGAGAAACTATCGTATAATTAACTTATTTTACCCCGTTGATATTCCTTTCTGTTATTTATTTCAAGGTAGATTTTGTGATGATTTTGTCGAAAGATAAAATCTTCATTATTTTATATTTTATCATCATTGGGTCAACGATATAAAGATTGATTCAATGATGATACAATTAAAGTATATTTACTTTCCTAAAAATAAAATCATCTTATCCTCCTATCAATCAGATATAATCTGAGTGATATATCCAGAAAGTAGGTGTAATGATCAGGTTCGAATTCTGATATAAAAAAAATTATTATATCAAATTATATATTAAAAAAAACTTTCTTTCTCAAACTATTAAATCAAATTATATGTTTACCCATTTAAAAAAAAATACTCTATATGATGTTTAGCCGGTAATTCAAATCAAATTATGGGTATTGAATTTTAATTAAAAAACAAACTTACAGTAGCGATAGTAAGACGCGTTTTTCATTCATTTACCGTTAGCCCTTATAGTGGAACCGCCATCTCGTGGGGGAATTTTTTACATAGGTAAAGTAGTGTACATTACTAGGAAGTAACCCATGAAGAATTAATCCAAAGCAACAAGTCAAACAACCATTAAATCAACACCTAAAATTTTTTATTACAACCTCAAACAAAATATAACCCTTTGCAACTTATAATCATCAAAGATCAGCAGAGCAAGATTTCATCTCTACATTATCAACAGACAACTTATCTTCCGGAAAATCACAGCCCGAAGTTTTCCCAGCCAACAAATCACAAATCGGCGGGCTCACATTGCTACTCACCCCAGTCACATCCGTACAATTCCACTGCAATTTCTTCGGTTTCGCCGTCAACCCAATACTCACGTTGGATACACAAATGTTCATAAATGGGTCCTTATCAATCCCCTCTAGTTTCGCCGAATAAGTAACATTTTGAGCAACCATATCCCTATAATTAATCCCCGTAATGTTGGGCATCGCGTGGGGGTCATAGCCCTCGTCAGGGTGCGAACCATAGGACCCCGTCATCCAAAAGAGGTACTTCATTGTGTACAATTTGAACCTCCTTGCAAAAATGTTGCGAACATAGGCTCCTCGACCAGGGGAAGTTTTGATTCGGATGGCTGATTCGGTGTTTATTGCTATTATGTCCTCTGCCCTGACATCTTCGATTCCGCCTGACATTTCGCTGCCGAGAGCTATGGCTGCACTGTCCGGGGAAACGCATGTTATTCTTCGGATCACGAGTTGTTTTGTTGGCACACCTGTAGAATGTTGAGTGGATTTGAGATATTTAATCTTTTCTTTTTTTTGTATTTCAATTTGATTATGTACACCTCTCAAACTACAGGTTGAAGGTCACATGTTCGAAACCCAGACTCTTCAGAAAAATCCATATTTTGCCAGAAAGTTATGAGAAATTATATACTAAATGATACCACGGAAGATGATTTTAGAACAGAAAATGAAATGCAAATTACAATTAAATGTAAACTAAATTGTAAACTCCAACAATACCGAATTTGATTCCATATTGATCCCAACCGCTTTTAACTGCAATGCAGTCATCTCCTGAGACGATGTACGAATCTTGGATTCGTGTATTTGTGCATGAATCTGCAGAAAAAATAAATATTTTACGACCCTAATTCTCGTCCTAAGTTAAGAATCTAAGTACATTGGTAAATTACTGGTTTATGTTATCATGAAAGCAAACCTGGATTAATTCCATCGGTGTTGGGGGAATCAATTGGTGCAATGATTGTTATTCCTTCAATAAACACATTACTGCAAATATTTTTCGAAAACCATCAGGGCGAACGTATAATTAAATTAAAATACAAATAAAAAATTTGTTCATTAAATAACCGGGACTAACCTGCTGTATGTCGGATGAATGTGCCATGACGGAGAGTTTATAAGAGTAATAGTGGAAATTTGAACTTGATCAGAGTACAATAGCTCAATAAGATAAGGTCTGGTAAAATTCAATTTACCCTGGTGAAATTTATCCCACCAAGTTTGACCCTGTCCGTCAATTGTCCCGTTGTTACCTAATAGACATGCCGGATTTTCATTTATGTCAACTAAACATTATGGTAAAAAGTTATGTACTACATTAATGGAAGGTGGAATTTTTTATTTACCAGTGACGACGACATCGCTCAGGTTTGTACCGAAAATTAAGCTACTAAACCTTCCGCCAGCGGCATCTCTTCCTCTACCATATGAAGGCAATGGAGGAAGAAGTGGCCACTCCGACTCTTCCTGAAAATATAATAAAATTATCCAGTAAGGTATTAATGGATAATGGATAATCCGTGAAATATACTACTAAAATAACGATAAAAAAAATTAATTAGGTGTAATATGTAAAAATGGAAGTACATAGAATACCAAATACTTGGACTTAAAAAAATGTTCAATTTCTTTTCTGAGAGAATTTTTAAAATTTATCTGAACGTTAATGAATATAATACGAAGATAAATTGAGAATAAAAATAATATTATTTAATGAAATAATATACTATTATGAGAGAAACATATCAACAATTAAAAGTAACCTAGGAAGCACAGAAACTTCTGTGACATACTGTTTTCGCGTTTCCCATCCGTTTCGAAAACGGAAACCCTAGGAAACCCCTACGAAACGTTTCAGGGTCGTTTCTGCAATTAATGAAAGTTGAAAACTCGTTTCCGTAAATTCCGGAAACCGTTTCCTAGCAATTCTTCATATCGAAAGACCAAATTTTAATTCATTCACAAAACTAAACTTTTACATTATTACGATTTAGTAAATATGACACAACTTTCAGACTTCATGAAATTTTATTATCTTCGATAGCCATATTTACTATTGTTTAATGTTTTGAAATAACCATTACTAATGTGGATTTGCTTTATAATCAATAAATTTATTTTAAAATTCATGTTTTTTAGTATTTTATATAAGAATGAAATAATATGTATGAAATTTTATATTTTTCATATTTATGAATATACTCCTAAATTTTTATTATTTACGCGTTTCCCCATAGTTTCTGAACCTATATTTTTTAGAAAAGGCGTTTCCCCGTTTCCATTTCCGTTTCCGTGTCGGTTTCGGTTTCCGTTTCCGTTTCCGTGCTACATAGAAAGTAACTAACACTATAGATATTTTAGTAGATATAAATTTTCTCCTTTTGAGTGAACTTTTAAAAATAATCTCAATAGTTTAGGAGAAAAATAAATCATATTTAGCTCTCTCTAAGAGATATTGGATTACCATATTCTAATTTAAACACTAAAAACCTTATTTACATACAATATGGTGAAAATGAATGATTCAAGAGATAAAAAAATAGTCACATTATCGATCATTTCGTACCACAAGGAACGGAAATTCTCGTCGAGGAATGTAATGATCGAAAAGAAGTCGAGTAAAATCAGACCTGAGAAGCAAGTAGAACAGCATCTTTATGGAGAAAAAGAGTGAAATGGCTAGTGAGGTTAAACGGTCCAGTTAACCATTTACCAGCTGGTACAATCAGCTGTGCTCCACCGTCCGATGAATAACGGCTTAGACTGTTAATGGCCGATTGAAATGCCTTCGTATTTAATGTTTTTCCATCACCGTTTCCACCAAAGTCCGTTATAACTGCGCTGTGCTTCCTGCAGTTTATTGCCGAGTATTGTACGGATTGAATGTGCTTACTACATTCTCCAGCACAACATAGCATTACCAATATAATTGATACCTGTAACCAAATTAACAAACTCTATAAAAGACGTTTATAGATTTAAAAATAAAAAATAAAGATGAAGAAAATAAATTGGAGTTATACTTGGAGTAATTTGGATGTAGGCATTTTGTAATGCAGATAATTTGATATCTGAAAGAGACGCTAAAGTTCATTATATAGAGGAGGTCTGAATGAATGACAACAATCTTTTTATTAGGTAATAAATTTCATTTCATTATTCTTGCTAAAATTAAGATGGATTATGATTCGTTTTTAATTGATATCAGATTTTTTTTCTTACTGTCTAGTCTTGAGATATAAAATGTAGTAATAATAATTGCTGGGAAATTATTATCAGTAACAGAATAAAATCTTGATTTTGGATATATGTTGAAGTTTTGTGGATTTAGTTTCCATCAAAGGGAAATTAAGTCAATATGAAGAAGAAATTAAAGAGGAGAGAGAAGATTGAAATTAAATAATTCTAATTCAGTATCCTGGATTTTTCTAACGACCATCACGGAACAATTGTACGGTCTGTTTGGCATTAGTATGTACAGAAAACATATATATAATATTGTTATAAACAGCTTGAACGGTATTGTCCGTTTTGGCGTCGTTCAAGGCCAATCTCACAGTTTTAAAACGCGTCATACAAGTTACGGCTTTTCAGGGTCCTGTTTATATACAAGCTCAGTGGATCATCTGAGAGCGATGTGGGATATTCAATCTTAACACACCCCCTCATCGCGATCGTGCTGATAAAGTGTTATAAGCAGATTAAACGATACTATCCGTTTTGACACCGTTCGCGGCTAACCTCATGGTTTTCATAACGCGTCATTCAAGTTAAAACCTTCAGGGTCCTGCTTTTATACAAGCTCAGTGAATATTCCACATCGCTCTTGGATGATCCACTGAGCTTATATATAAACAGAACCCTGAAGGCCTTAACTTGAATGACGCGTTTTAAAGTCGTGAGGTTGACCGTGAATGGCGCCAAAGCGGACAATATCGTTCAAGCTGTTTATAACATGTTATCAGCACGATCGCGATGAGGGGGTGTGTTAAGATTGAATATCCCACATCGCTCTCGGATGATCTACTAAGCTTGTATATAAGCAGGACCCTAACGGATAGTATCGTTCAAGCTGCCTATAACAAATATTTACTTTTCAAAATTTCTTTTATTTTTCTAAAATTTACAATTGACTTTTTTGAGTTGAAACTAGTATATAGAAAAACATGTTTAGTTTACATTTATCTTTTTTATGTTCTGATTTTAATCGTAAATGTTGTTTTGGATAATATATAATAAAAATCAATATTTTCAAAAATTATAATATTTTCTTATATAAGTTAACTTGAAGCATGATTCATACTTAACCATGTTCTTTTTTATTTCTAAAAACATAATTAAATTGAACTGAACTTACTTTAACTGGTGTGAACTGAACTGAATTTATTTCATTATAAATTTGTAACCACGCATACATAACTGAAATAATTTAATTTGTAATCCAAGAAATCACCATCTTAGTTTAAGTAATTTTTCTTATAAAATTTTCTTAGATTGCTTCACATAATACAAAGAATATTACGAAGAAAATATCTCAATACGAAGAAAAATCACTTTTGTCCTTTTCTCAGCGAATCAAAGTCGTCTCATTTTTTTCCTAAAAAACATTGTCTTAGTATTCTCATTTCTTTTTAAGGGTGTAGTATTCAATGTCAATTGAACTTTGAACCTCCCATTTAGAAATACCTCTACAAGAGTGTATTAGCTTCCACGTAAGGTACTGGTAGACATTTAGTACACGTGTGTCAACACTTGGTCAAACTAGTTTATTAATTATAACGATAAATTATGAAAGGGAAGGCTGAATACATCTGGAGGCAACCTCCTCAACTTCTCTATGTAACACTTTCCTAGAAAATTTCAAAAATTCCAAATAACTTCTTTTAGTACATGTGTGTCAACACTTGGTCAAACTAGTTTATTAATTATAACGATAAATTATGAAAGGGAAGGCTGATTACATCTGGAGGCAACCTCCTCAACTTGTCTCTATGTAACACTTTCCTCGAAACTTTCAAAAATTCCAAATAACCCCCTTACCTTGCAAAAAGTGCACCGATAATATCTTGAACTTGTCCTTAAACTTCATTCCCCCTTTTCAATGCCACGTGTCAGCTTCTAATTGAGTTGACTTTTAAAAAATGTTATTTTTTACTTTTCTTTCTCCGATTAGATTTTGACACATGACATTGAAGGGGTAAATTAGTACAATTTTTACAAGTTCAGGGGAGAATAGATAATAGAGTTTAAGGATGGAAAACTAGAGCAAACCAACAAAGCAAATATTTATATTTGGTATAAGAGGAACTGAAAAAAAAAAAGAAGAGTACAACAACAGATGAAGCTCAGCCCCTGGGAAATCAAACTCCTAGGCCTAGCAAGAATAAATTAATCAAGGAATTCAAATATTATGTCACACTTTCATCAATCCTCTCCACACTTTACACTGGCAAGACAAATCAAAGTAAAAAGATAATAAAAGATACTAGGTCGAACAAAAATGGACAAGAAAAACGGCAACACAAAGTCTGCCTATTAGAGCATCTTTAAAATCTTGTGGATTCCAAATCTAGGTGTCATGTGGAATAGAAATTGCTTTTGAAGATGTGACTATAGTCTTAGAAATAGACAATGTCTATTCATAAGATAAGAATGGTAGATTGTATATTCCATCTTAAAATGTATTTATTGTAAACAATGTCTATTTGATTGTTTACATCTAGACAATCAAATAGAAATTGTCTACAATTAATGATGACATATAGATGTCACATCATACAAGAAAGATGGGCTAGATAAACTACTAAATATGCATTTTTAAATTAATTGTCTATTCCTTCCCATTTTTCAAGACAATTTGTGGAATAGATAAACTACTAAAGATGCTCTCAGCCACTAACTTCAAAACTACCCAATTAAATCAATCTACAGAACATTAAGGAATTTCCTTCTTTGTAGAATCGGCATGTAATAACTTTTTTTTCTTATCAAGTTTATCACTGATACCCAAGGATTTATCTTGGTAATCTTACTCATCTTCTCAGAATCACTACTAACTCTTGCTCTGCTAATTCACTCTTACTATTTTGACTTAAATTCGACATCATCTATATTTCAAAACTTAGTGTCTCCAAGCATTGTTTCAATTCTTACCAGCATCCTCCTAAAATTTCTATGACTTCAATATAATTAAGCACAGTTTATACCGGCATAGTTACATGATTAGGATTTCATAAATAGTTACATTTCATCCTTGATTATTTTGTTCTGATTAAGAGCTGAAAAATCAGCTACAGGCTGCCAACATTATCATTAAGAATAATTATAAAACTACTGCATACTAAGTAGTAAAATGAGAACTTGAAAAAGCAAGTGTTGCTGCATAATAATAGCAAACACTACAGCTTAATAAGAAGTAGCTAATTAGAAAGCACTGAACTCTAAACATAGAAGAAAAATATCATAACAGAGATAGTATTCTGTTGGTGTACAAAATAATAAAATTCTGCGTACTGCAAACTTATAGAATCATACTATATCGGTGTACGAAATATCTACATTGGAAGTACAACAAAGTTAACAAACACAAGGATAATAATCTGAAATATTTCAAGCATAGCGACTAACAAAGCAGAAAAAATTTACAGGCAACTATAAACAGCCTTTAAGAAAGAGTAGTTAGGACAGAAACATGTTATGGTTTATATCGAATGATCTGTTCATAAAAATTTGACAGGCTCTAGCCCATAATAGTGGTCCAATAAGTAAGATATAAACAGCATGTTCTTAAATATCACGTAGAAGAAAAGCGAAAGTGAGAGAGAGGTTTAAATATGTTAACAGAGCAGAATAGTTACAAGCCTTCGTATTTGTTCATGGATTTGAGATCACTAATCTCGTGTCTTAGAAAAAAGGGCTTTTCACTACCTTTATCATCAACAATTATCGTAAATCTATCCAATCTAATTATAGAAAAGCAATTTTCTGCCAAATAAAACTAGTACAATGTGATTGTAAAGACTGAGGTATATATGCAATGCAACCCATAGCTAAAGTCGCATTAGATGGCTCCATTAATCAACATCAAAAGCAGTCAAGTAGTACAGTAAGATAAATAACCAGATTATAAATTCCCATTTGAACACACTAGGTGAACTAATCAGAGCATGGAAGCTATTTTACAGATATCCAACATCTGCATGCTAAACCTAACTATCTAGTTACGATTCACCATCACAACTCAATTACGCAACTCAAATCCAAGGCAATGAAACCTAACTAGAAATCCTAGGTCAAAATGAAAAGCGATAAATTACTCTTTAGCAACTGAAGAATACATATTTTTACGCACTACATAGTTATTCTTCAAGCAACCTTGTCTCAGAAACTATTGGCTAGATTATTATTGCAAATCAGGCTTCAAATATCAGCTCAATAGTAGTTTTTCATTATCAGTTCACATAAACATACACAAGTTGATCATAAAACGAACAAACAGCTAGCAATTCAACCCATAATATAATAATGAGAAACCCTAGAGATATAATGCGGCAAAAGAAATTTCAATACAGCCATCGGATGATGAAATCAATGAGAGTTAAGAAGTATTATCACAATCATCACTCACAGTAAGGTTTCGATACCCTAACATTAGCACCAGAGAAATTATTTGGGAGGTCTTTGGATCTGGTTCGGAATTGAAGAGGTGTGAGATAATAAATTTGGAGAGAGCTGAGATTCCTGGTGCTGTTTTTGGATGGATTTCTTCTCAAATTCCCTCCACTTGTTGATCGCTACTGTGCAAATAACTGCGAGAAATGTTTCGATCAGAGACCATTGTTTCTTATAAAGTAAAATTAAACAGAAAGATGATAAACTCACATCCGGCGCCGACGAAATAGAGCAAACGGAGAACCTTTGGGCCGGCGGGGCCTGGAGCCTCTTCAATTGTCATCTCCTCTGTCTCAGTCAAGCGTTTGGCTTCTGGTTTCCAAAGCTGCTTTAACTTGCTCGGTTGCTTTACACAACACTTGTTCATGGGCGGAGACCCGCCAGCACGTTTGTATGGTCGGGTTTGGAACCCATTTTATTAGAAAAGCATTTTATTTTATGGTAAGGAATAATAATTAATTAAATTTTACTGTAATTTCATCCAAAATAGAATATAAACAATTTTGTTTTATTATATTTTTTATTTTAAGTTACACATCTACTAAGGTCATGTTCTCTTCAACTTTTGAAAGCTGAACTGAATTTAATTTAACTGAACTTAACTGAAATAAACTTAACTTAACTGAACTTATTTTAGTGTAAATTTATAACTGCGCATGTCTGAACTTAACTGAACTAAACTTAACTTAACTGAACTTAATAGAACCTAACTTAATTGAATTGTAATTGAAGAGAATATGGCCTAATAACAACATTCTCTCTTAATTAAGTTGAATTTTTTTAACTTAAAATGATCATATCTATCAAATTGTTAATTTTTTTCGAAACGATTCTTTAAGATATTTTGTATGTTTCATTTTTATGTTTAAAACAATATCCAACTTGATATACTTTCAACAAAAATTGGTATAATTCATATTATACCAGTTTGCATTTTGCTATAATGTTCATTATACCATATTTCTTTATACCAAAAATATGGTATAATGAACATCATACTAAATCGCAAACTCGTATAATACGTATTATATCATTTGGAAAAAATCAGGTATAAGGAAATCTAGTATAATGAAAATTATACAATAATTAAAACTCGCATAATATGAATTATACCAATTTTAACTTTCAATTTTTTTGTCGAAAGTATATTGAGTTGGATGTTGTTTTAAAGATAAAAATGAAACGAATAAATTATACTAAAGAATCGTTTCGAACAAATTAACGATTTGAGAGATATGGCCGTATATGGTTAAGCAATGCAAAGGAATGTGTTCATTTTCCTTGGCTAACTCATTCGCCTTTTCATTTTCCTTCCCAGGAATGTGTTCAATTTTTTAGGTGGTTCCATATGATTCCAACTTCTCTCCCAGACTATGCACTATGGTGAAGTACTTAGTCATTTCCGCTTCTTTTATTTCAAAGTTTCAGTTGATTTGGTTTACTACCAACCTCGAATCACTTTTCAGCAGTAGCCAATTGCGTGCTATCTCATAGGTTATATCTAGCCCCTTGATAACCGCCTCATATTCTATTGCATTATTGATTGTTGGAAAGGCTAACTTGACAATGTATGAGAACTGGATCTTTCCCAGGCCCCTAATGTACACGTCGACTCCATCTGCTTCTTGGGATGAGGCTCCATCTACTAAGATCTCCCATTCTTCCCTTTTTATTTGTTTTGCACCGCAAGCCCTGCAAATTGTACAACAAAATCCGCCACTATTTGCACCTTCATTAGGCTTCTACCCTCGAATCTTATGTCATGTTCTCCTAGCTGAATGGCCCACCCAACTAATTTTCTGGATGTCTCTAGTTGTTGTAAGACTTTTTTTACCGAGAAGTTAGTCCTCACTACTACTGTGTGCGCTTAGAAATAGGGCCTTAGGTAGGTAGAAGCTAATATTAACGCTAGGGTGAGCTTTTCAAACCAGGGGTATCTGAATTTGGCCTTCCTGAGAACTTTGTTAGTGTAGTAAACTAGGAATTGATCTTGACCTTCTTCTCTCACCACAACCATCCCCACCACCTTTTTTATGGTGACCAAATACATGTATAGCACATCATCCGCTTGGGGTCTAACTAACAATGGCGGCTATCCAAGGAATTACTTTAGATTATCGAATGCTAGTTGACAAGGCCAATCCCATTTGAAGTCTTTGTCTTTCTTCATAGCCTTGTAGAACGACATACATCTTTTAGCAGAGAAGAATATGAATCTCCCTAGGGCGTTGATTCTCCCATTCAATCGTTGAATATCGTTTAGAGTTCGGGGTGGCTCTTTTTTTAGATCGCCTCAATTTTTTCTACATTCACCTCGATTCCATGCTATGAGATCATGAATCGTAGAAATATTCCACCTTTTACTCCAAACATGCACTTTTTAGGTTTAACTTCAGCTAGTATTTTTGGAGAATTTTGAAGACCTTCTTGATGTCCTCCACTTGGGAAGCCTCATCTCTGCTCATTCTAATCATGTCATCTACGTAAACTTCTATTGACTTGCCTATCTCATCTTTGAACATGTCACTGACCAGCCTTTAGTATGTTGCTCCGATGTTCTTCAATCCAAAAGGCATTATGGTGTAGCAATATGTACCTTTATGGGTTATGAAAGACGTCTTTTCCTCATCGACCTTGTTAATAGGGATTTGGTTATACCCACATTTTTCATCCAACAACGAATATACTATGTAGCCTACCTTTGAGTCTGCTAATTAGTTTATGCTTGGGAGCAGGTAACTATCTTTTGGAGTTGCTTTATTCAGGTTAGTGAAATTCATGCACATTTTATAGGTTCCACTAGCTTTTTTTATTAGCACCATGTTGGTTAACCAACTTCGGTATTGAACTTCTCTAATGTGTCTTATTTTTAAGAGTTTAGCCATTTCTTCTTCTATGGCATGTTGTCTTTCCAATGCGTGCTTCTGCTTTTTTTAAATTACCAGCTCAATGTTAGGGTTTAAGTTTAGCTTATATTGCATTGCTTCAAGTTTGATGCTCTCAAGATCCTTTGAGGACCAAGAGAAGGAGTGTTGTTGGTTATTTAGCACATATATTATTTCTACCTTTGCATCATTACGAAGGGCTGTGCAGATTTTTAGTGAATGTTCTAGTCCCACTTTCAGTTCTTCTAATTCTTTAACTGCTTTGATCTTCTCTTTGTATTCTAACTCATATTCCTCTTCAACCAAGATTGATTCTCTATGTAGCGATGCTACATAAGCTTCTTGAGCTACTTGTGGGTTTCCTACCACCACCCTCGTTCTATTTATCATTGGTATAAAAATACTAAATCCATGGATGAGATGATCATCCTTGTCTCCGTCTGAAAAGGTCTGCACAAAATAATGTTAAATCTGACTAGTATTTCAATGATTATAAGTTCCACTTCACCTCGGTATTTGTGCTTGAGGTTTCCCATTTCTACCTCTAGTGTCATTTCTCCTAGTAACTCAATGGGATGTCTCTTCAATCCGATGAGTGGCAAGCAGCCCGCCTAGATTCTAGAGTAACGCACTCCTAATTTTTCAACAACACTTTTGGTGATAATATTCACCGAGTCTTTTTCCATGCCTAACATTTGCTGTAAGCTAGGTCTCTTACTTCCAAGCAAGCTTTATCAAAGCGATTATAATACTTGCAAAGACTTTCGTCCGAGCCTTGTATGATTTCATGTAGGCTTCTCGTAACGAATTTGGCTGGAGTGGAGCCTAAAAAATGCTTGTAGAAAGCATCGCTAAGCTTGTCCCAACTACTTATGGAGTTGGGGGGAAGCGATGTGAACCACCAAGCAGTTAATCCACCTACAGTGGATAAAAAGTATCTGCATATATAGTACTCCATCACAGCTGCCATTTCCATGATATTTCTATAATCACTCGCGTGATAATTCAAGTAATCTTTTCCTGTGTATTTCTCAAAAGAGGGTATATACACGAGTTCAGGTAGGATTTGCTTGAGGATTTTTATTTTGAAAGGTGAAAAATTAGTTTTTGAAGTTGCCTCTTGGTATGGAACTACTAGTTCACGCAAACCTTCTTTGCTTTCTTTTCGAACTCTAGGTCATCATCCTCTTCTTCACTTTCCACTTCAATAGGTCTTTTAGCTCTTTTGCTTTTAAGATTGGTTCAAGTGGCACACCTGTTCCTAGCCCTTGGATGGCTGCCAATGTTGGCTCGATATCTCAGGGCGGTATGTGTCTATCCTTCATTACCGCCATTAACCTTTGAAGCAATGACACTTGTGTGGATTAGCCTATTGAAATTTGATCCAAACATGGTTGGGAGGTGTCTTCAACTCAAGCCGTTGGGACGGATTCGAATGAAGTTATTTAATTTGTAAGGGGGATTGTTAGGGTGATGGTTAGAATCGTTGTCTGATTATAGAATTGGGGTGGTATGTGCCCTCTAGCTGGTCTTTTAAAATCCTTAATCAAGTTGCGAGCTGGTGGTGTTTCCAACCTAAACATGATCAATCTAGCGTTGTTTAGGTCTCCATAGATGACGCCTGAGGAGTAGTATATATCCAACACAGATCTTTGATAAGATTCCATCTTCTCTGGAGTGATTTTATACTTATGCTGCAAGTTTAGGAGAGAATTTCCATTTTTCGTATGTTCACTATTGTCTGGGCCATTGGCCGTCACATGTGGTGGTATTATAGTGGAGGTCACCACCGTGGTGAGAGGAGCCGTTATCCTAGATCAGTTGTTTTCCCTCGGTGAGGTGTTAGGATCGTCACCTATCCCGTCGTGGGCTATGGTGTTACTTTAGTCTGGGGAATTTTCGATCGTCAGAAAGTTCTTTATGTGCACGGAAGTTCTTATTTGAGCAAAAAAATTAGTCCACCCTTACTGCACTAATGAAGAATTAGTGTTGGAATGTGATTCCACGCAGTTACTCTTACTGAGATTGACTCCTTGAAGTTCCTCTCATCGAATTTGTGAGGGGGATTATTAGATTGTTAGAATCGTTGTCCGACTATAGAATTGGGGTGGCATGTGCCCTCTATCTAGTCTTTCAAAGTCCTCAATCAAGTTCCGAGCTGGCGGTGTTTCCCACCTGAACATGATCTATCCAACCTTGTTTAGGTCTCCATAGATGATGTTTAAGGAGTAGTATGTATCCAGCACATATCTTTGATAAGTTTTCATCTCCTTTGGAAGATATTATACTTATGCTACAAGTTTAGTAGAGGGTTTTCATTTTTTGTATATCCACTGTTGTCTGGGCCATTGGCCATCACAGGCGGTGGTATTATAGTGGAGGTCATAGCAGTGGTGAGATGAGCGGTTGTCCTAGATCAGTTGTTTTCCCTCGAGGAGGTGTTAGGATAGTCACCTATCCCGTCGTGGGCCATGGTGTTACTTTAATCTGGGGATTTTCCAACCATCGAAAAGTTCTTTGTAAGCACTGTAGTTCTTATTTGAGCAAAAAAATCAATCCAAGCTTACCGCACCAATGAAGAATTAGTGTTGGAATGTGATTCCACGGTAACTCTTACTGAGATTGACTCCTTGAAGTTCCTCTTCTAAGATGTTGATGATTCTTGCAAAATAGAAACAGTTGCTATGGGGACTAGCCATGTGACCAGCGTAGCCTCTCCGATGCTGAAGTTAGATCAGAATTAAGAGAGGACGAAAGGAGTCTTTAGTGTTAAGAATAACGTACCTTTGAGTGGTGACTCAATGGGCCCTTTTATAAACTTCGTATGACTCCTAAATAGGTTAGGAGAGGGAGTTATATCCCAAAGAGAACTCTTACGTAAATAGATTCTTATCTCCTTAACAGGATAGAGTTTGCTTCCTGTATAAGGAGTCCTAATTAGTGTGGACTACCTTTATTGTAGATAGGCTCTTAGGAAATAGAATGTCAATTGGACTCTATGCTTAACTGGCGGGATCTTTCCAGGCGGGCAAATCGTCTCGGTTTGATTGCCGCCTGGAGCAAACCCTTTGTTGAGATAAGGAATGCTAGGTCTTCCTTGAAATCTTGAGATGGCTTCATCCACTTGATTGACATTGTTGTGACAGGTACGTGCCTAGTAATATTTGACTATGTTATCACGTACCATTTTTTACATACAAATAAAACTGAGGTAGGGAAGATTTATGTGTATAAATAAAATGATTGTGTTTCATTCCTTAATATACATATTCTTAATAGAGAGACAAGGTATGTGAGTACTCGGACTAAGATTGCACATGTCGCCAACAATCACTACACATAATGGAGCGGTGATTCCTCGCCTACGTTGTTGTGCAATCCTAGCAACTAGAGTATTCTTTTTCGTCTAACTTGCTACAGAGTCTTGAATATTTTTATGCCCCACAAGAGAGAAATATAATAATTTTGATACCGATCCCTCAATACATATTTTCTTAACAGAGAGATTGAGGTGTACGAGTAATGTGGCTAAGATTGCATATGTCGCTAGCGATAGCTGCACCCAAAGGAGGAGGTCATTCCTTCTTAACAAACACTATGCTCCTTATATATAGACAGTCCTCACCATGCAATCTCAGCCAATAAATATTCTTTTTCATTTATCTAGATATAATGTTAGGAACATTGTTGTGACGTGACATATGCAAGATGTTCACACTACACCATACGTGGCATTTAGTAACTCCTCAAAAATATTGCTTAAAGTGTTGAACAAGTTGCCAAAAATAAATATGCAACTCTTTTTAGCCAAAAAAAGTGTAGGTTTTTCCTTCCTTACAAAAAGTCCTTTTGGCAACGCATTTGTTTATTTGCGGTAACGTTTTAAAACATGTTACAATATGAGTTTATAGCTACGGTTTCATACATTTCAGCAACATTTTTAAGCCGTTGCTATTAACATTGAAATGTAACACTTTTAACACTTGAATACACAATTGTAACACTTCTGAGCACAATGGTAACGTTTTTAAATACGCTTTTCTTTGCAATAGCAACAGGATTGTACAAAATTGTAACTCATTTCAGTATAATTTCTTTTGATATTGCAACGCATTGTATAAAATTGCAACTATTTTTAATTGAAAAGATTTTATTTATAGCAACGATTTCTTATATATTTGCAACAATTTTTTATAAATATTTTATTTTTCAGCAACCTATTTTATTTTATTTGCAATAACTTTGAATATAAGCATTATGTGTGAAATTACAATTACAATATCAACATTTTAAATAATTCAAAATTCAATATTGAATCTAAAAGCGTATAAAATGTTATAATTTAAATCAGTTGAAATACTTAACATTAATGTGTCAACACATACATATAAAGTTATAAAAATCTAGCAAATGGCATGGGGATATAATTCTTCTAAAAGAATGTCACGAGCAAGGAAATTAACATCTTAATCTATCTCACTAATGGAGACATTGTCATTTTCACTAGATTGTTAAGAAAGAATCAAGATTAATAGTTATATTAGGATTATCTTGAACAATTTT